>OZ024910.1:5417720-5435220 GCA_964017125.1 Flabesymbios commensalis | reverse complement strand
TTATCCCGGATGTCAAACATAGTAAGGGTGCTGTATTTAACATCCTAATGTACATACTTTTATTTACAATTGCATATTTGTATATTTACTGTATGTATGTGTGTATATAAGTAATAAATAAAAAACATGTCAAAGAGCAATAACTGCTTACTTTTTAAAGTAAGCAGTTATTGCTGTTTGTCTATATATTATTCTAACCTCGTCAAAGTCAGCTATGATCTCGTTGAGTAGTCTCAGACACTCCACCCCTTCACCGTTACCCTCCAACTCAGTATAAAACTCTGAGAAATTAGCGATGGTAGCGAACATCACACATACATTCTCACAGTCTAGATAATACAGATCCTACAGTGAAAAACAGAAGCACATATTTAATATAGCGAACAGAGAAGTTCAGCAATTATAGCAAAACGGCACATATACTCTCAGTTAACGTAGCGAATGTCTTGAGGAGAAAACAATCAAATAACTAACTATCTTTTTCTCATTTGTTCTAACATTTTGAATGTGTGGGATACACGACTTTTTATTGAAGCACAACATTAGCAGAAAATAATGTCCTTAACATACCTTTATTCAATTAAGAATAAATCACAGTAGGCCCTACCGATACACAATACATATTATCTCAATCAACAGCAAATACATCTTTTTTGAAATAGATAATTACAATTTTGCATTCATTTTTTAATATGCCATATGTGGTGCACAGTGTCATATTTGGAGGGCGATCCATTGGGCCGTGCCTCACCCTCCCGGTGTTGATTTTTTTAAGCCCTGGAAGATAAAAAAAACCTTAAAACTGCCCAGAATTCGCCTTTAACCCTTATAACGCTATAATGTGTTTGCATAAACCATGGCGACCAAAGGGTTTTTTCCAATTTGAAATCATCATAAATGTCTTAGTTAGCTTTTTCTGTTTCATTTGAATACCTATGTTATGGGTCTACGGCCATTATAAATATGTTCCTTCTTTCAGCGCAGGGACCGTCTTTATACTTCAGAATCTGACGTCTTTATACGTCAAATTCTGATGTAAAAAGACGGTCCCCGCGCTGAAATCTGAAAATCTGTCAGCTTCTGGTGACCTTAAACATCACCCTTGGGCAATTTCCAGATATAAATTAAAGAAGCACTGTTATATTGTCATTCACATAATGGTATATTAAAAAAACCCGCATATATATCCTAATAAGAGATGTGATATGATAATTATTGACAAAGGCAAATCTAAAAAAAACATCGTCTGTGATCAAACAAATAATGAGTAAAATATTTGTAATGATCGTAAGACCCATAACTTAGGTATTCAAATGAAGCGGAAAAAGATAAATAAGATATTAATGATGATTTATGATGAAAAAACCCTTTGGTCTCCATGGTTTATACAAAAACTCTTCCAGTGCTTTAAGGGTTAATTAAGTATATAGACTACAGATTCTCACGTCATGTTTATCGCTCTGAGTCTTCAGGAAGTGTTCCGCCACGTGGACGGGTAAGATGTTCCCCACCAGCTTGATGTTGTACGCTCGTAGGTTGTCCATCTCTTCTTTCTCTTCATGAGCCTGAAACAACAATATTTGAAAAATATTTTAAATACATCTGCATGTAGAGCCAGATTTTCATGTACACCTGTCGTCGCCACTCAGCATGGCGCAGCGCCTTGCTATAAATGGCCAAATGAAACACTTTGTGATATTGAAAAAAACAATTTTATTTTTATTTTTTGAAAATATTTTGGCAATTTCATAATCCACAGTTTTCTAAAATTAAAAAAAATTCTCATGATTTTTGCTTCTATCCATTATGCTACCCAACATAGAACCGTTTAGCGCCGAGAAAACGCCTACTTGTCTGTAACCATGTCCAATGCGGAGGTCGCACATAACACATTCCATAAAAATACGACCTCGATCAGTAGCAAAATTCATGATGTAAACTGTTACATCTCAGATTGAGCCTAAATTGACTTATTTATGCCACCTTTGTGCACATATAGGCCGAAATGAGTCAGGAGAACCTCCTGAGGATGGTGAGATGAATCAGATGACACTGCCTTCCAGACATAACATTCGAAATTCGAGCTCAGGCGATCTGAGGTCGAGCACGCTACCTCTCGGACACGGAGGTTCCCCACAATAATTTTATAATACCTGCTGTAAACTATCTGAGGAATGGGGCCGTTACAAGATACATAATAATTGTCGATAAAGTTTATGTACTTCTCACAAACCAATCCATTAGTCGACAGCATATTCGACCTGGCCTTTTTTCGCAATGTGATAGATTATAATTGTACATGTGCTCGTATCCCTAAGATTTCTTCACGATAACCGAAGTACTTTCTTTAAACTTCAAGAGGAGGATTAGTTTACCTGTAGTTTCCAGAGGAAGTCTAGTCTGGCTGTAGACTCTACTTGCTGAGCGTGGATGAACAGGGTGACGGTGAAGATGATGAGAACAGTGACACACACGTACTTTAGTAAGATGGAGGTACTAGGCTCACCCAAAGGCTTTCTACAATAAATACATAATGATGTACACACTCGTACTTCAGTAAGATGGGGGTACTTGGCTCACCCAAAAGGCTTCCTGGAATCAGGTAATAAATAACCATAATGAGAATAAATAATCACGAGGAGTGACAAACACGTACTTCAAAGATTGAGGTATTATAGGCTCATATTATTATAATAGTAAGTGACACACATGTACTTCAGTAAGATGGACGTAATGGGCTGGGCTTCCTTTAATTAATTTGAAAAAGATATGTCATTTCAGGAAGCCTTTTTTAAGCAGAGTTTTTGAGCAGAGTTATAGTGACTATTATAGTGTATACTCATCTTTTGAAATTAATTGTATTGAACAACATATCAAATATGAGATGCTAAAACAATGCTGGTTTAATGTTAGTCCAGCGTCCTCAGATTGATGATTGATTTATTTATTGATTGGGTGATTGATTGATTGATCGATCGACCGAACGATCGATCGATCGATCGATCGATCGATCGATTGATTGATTGATTGATTGATTGATTGATTGATTGATTGATTGATTGATTGATTGATTGATTGATTGATTGATTGATTGATTGATTATCAGTCACTATTGATTCTATGTAAAGTCCATTTTAAAAAGTAAAAACAGAAAAATTAATTTCGCTTTCTCTTAGGGTGGCAATATCTCATGAAGGTTCGATATCTTATGATGGCTTGGTATGGCCTGATTAACTCACCCCACATGTGCGAATAGAAGCATATCTCTGTTGTCAAAGAGCGCGTGATGTGTAACGGTGACCAACACTGAAAACACCACCGCCATGGTTACCAATAGCAACAGCTTGATCATACAGGCTAGCCTCAGGAACACAGCCATGGTCAGTAACGATAGCAACGCGCAGAACAGGAAATACTGAAACATAGAACACAACCATATGTCAGTAACGATAGCAACGCGCAGAGCAGGAAATACTAAAACATAGAAAACAGTGTTGTGAAACAAATAATCAGCTTAGGAAAAAACACTCTTTGATAGGCCCACTTCTTTTTTGACCATTTTCAAGAACCCGTGAAGATGCTGAATTGTTGACCCATCATGGCATCTTTGCTTAGCATTGCATTGCATTGCATCCTATTGCATTGCATTGCATTGCATTGCATTGCATTGCATTGCATTGCATTGCATTGCATTGCATTGCATTGCATTGCATTGCATTGCATTGCATTGCATTATTTTACATTGCATTGTATTGCATTGCATTGGAATTTGGATTGCATTGCATTGCATTGCATTGCATTGCATTGCATTGCAATTTTGCATTGCATTGAATTACATTGCATTGCATTGCATTGTATTGCATTGCATTGCATTGCAATCATTGCATTGCATTGCATTGCATTGCAGTGCATTGCATTGCAATACAATGCATTTAAATATTATATAGTGAATGCATTGAAATGACCAATGTAAAGCTAGACGTCTTAGATTCTAACGTCTAAAGTCGGTCCCGGCACTGAAAGGGTTAACACATATACTGACCTCGGGGAAATGTGACGTTGGGTTATCGCCTTCTGTACACGCATTATACTCATCTCCCAGCTTGATGTCAGCCATGTTAAGATGACTGATATTAACAGCCCACTCTGGAATATCGTACATTTCCGCCAAACAGCCACGCAGCTCCG
Organism: Flabesymbios commensalis; assembly: GCA_964017125.1. Taxonomy (NCBI): domain Eukaryota; kingdom Metazoa; phylum Annelida; class Polychaeta; order Terebellida; family Flabelligeridae; genus Flabesymbios; species Flabesymbios commensalis. Next base: position 5,431,032 of record OZ024910.1, on the reverse strand, counting down.
TTTTGTCCATGTCCAGCTGTCAGGTGATAAAACAATAAAATGACATCACAATAATGACGTTCCGATATTACTGTTGGAACATTAACCATTGAAGCGCTAAATGAAATAATATAAATTTAACCCACTTGAACAGTGGTTGAAAATTACTCATATTTGTTCAATTTCTTTCCCCAAAACAGCGATTTAATCATCTAAACGTAAGCGCACTCGACAGTAGCCCGCCACCATTATTGAACTTGAAGCTATCACGTACGCCCACAAGGTCAAATTGTTGACGTAAAATGCGAAAAATCGCAATAAATCGGCTATTTTGAAATTTTTTCTGCCAGTATTGAACTTGTACGAGAACTGGTGATTTGCAACATGCATAACAAATTAGGGAAGGATACATGAATTTTTTTCAAGTTATCGTGCCCACAAGTAAATGTTAAAGCCGACGCCGACGACGCCGAACTTCAATTGCAATAGTTCACCTTTTTTAATTAAAAATTAAAAGGCGGGCTAAAAAAATATTTAAAACAAATGAAGTCGCGTTTAGCCATCGTGCCCCATCAGGTCTGACAGTCGGACCACTGGTCTGACCTTGACAACAGGTGTGCCTTACAGCTGTACGAACGGGAGGGGTGCGAACAACATGAATATTTATTATGACGTCACAAGTTCACTGACTGTAGTGTGGAGGTCAAACTCAGGTCAGATCGTCTGGGCTGTCTGAGTTGGCCAGGGAGGAGGGGGGTTCTATACGCATAGCACATATGCGTGAATTCCAGGAGTCTGTCGGTGCCAGAAAACTGGATAAAGAAGATGCGTTTAGAGGGTTATATGTGTCCAAAACTTTACCCTTAAAATAGGTATGCAAATGAAGCTGGAAGGAACAAATAATTCGAAGTGAATAATTCTTTGTGAGCCATAATTTATATCAAAATATTTCAGTTCTGTATGAGTTAAAGGTGACATATCACCCCTTATATAGTATGAATAAATTTGTGATAAATAAATCAAAGTTGCCACATGTTGTCACTCGATAGCCAATCACCCCATATAAGGACATAATTATTCATACCATATAAGGGGTGATAGATCACCTTTAATCTAGTAGGCTCTACTCACCATGACAACGAAAGCTGTGACGTAGATGATTAATATAGTAATGACAGCCCCAAGCTGACCAATCACACGACAGGAAATAATGTAGGACCCCAGTCTTTGTAAACGAGATGGACAACACTGGAAAGAAAAACGCATGTGTAAATATTTAGATATAAGAGGATAAAACATTTGTCAGTAATTTAATGAATGGGATAATGAATGTATGAAATAATGAATGAAATAATGAATGAATTAATGAATGAATAAATGAATGAATGAATGAATGAATGAATGAATGAATGAATGAATAGATGAATGAATTCATTAATGAATGAATGAATGAATGAAAGAATGAATGAATAAATGAATGAATGAACGAATGAATGAATAAATAAATGAATGAATGAATGTATGAATGAATGAATGAATGAATGAATGAATGAATGAATGAATGAATGAATGAATGAATGAATGAATGAATGAATGAATGAATGAATGAATAAATGAATGAATAAGGGAATGAATAAATGAATGAATGAATGAATGAATGAATGAATGAATGAAAGAATGAACGAATGAACGAATGAATGAATGAATGAATGAATGAATGAATGAATGAATGAATGAATGAATGAATGAATGAATGAATGAATGAATGAACACACACGTACTTCATATTAACATATAGTTCCAGTTTAATATAGATTCAGTTTGACCTGAAAATGTCAAATCCCACGTATACAAAATAGATACCTGCATCATCAATAGTTCGCCATGTCCAGGGAAACACTTCAACCCTTATAACACTGAGTGATGTTTGTTTTAACCCTTTCAAGCCTAAATTTACCATTGTCATCTTTATCCACCACAAGCCACGAATTACTGTAGCAATTCTCGACTTGTATTGGGTGAAGATGATTTGATGTGGTTTAAAAATTTAAGAAAATTGCCATGTATTGGTAAACCAATTTCATGGGAATTTTCGTTCTAAAACCCTTAGTTGTAGGGAGATTAAGTCTGTTTCCAGGGATGTAAAATGATGCTTTGATGCATCGCGAGGGTTTAACCCTTACAGCGCGGGGATCGACTTTAGTCGTCAGAATCTGACGACTGTAGACGTCAGATTCTGACGACTAAAGTCGATCTCCGCACCGTAAGAGTAAAATATTTCTAATGGCCGTAGACCAATAACATAGGTATTCAAATGAATCGCAAAGAGCTAACTAAGAAAGCTATGATAATTTCAAATTGAAAAAGACCCTCTAGCCTCTATGGTTTTCATAAAAAAATTCAGCGCTTTAAGGGTTAAAGGTTTGTTTAACTCACCGTGATGTGTTGAGAGATGACGAGTAAGACTAGGCAGATGAGAGTAAAGAGGGAAACAGGGAAGACAATAGCCATCACCAGACATCTGGAATAAAAAAAATACTCAAATAAATACTACTACAACAATGTGCAATAACAATATTAATACATCCTGCTCACATTGTGCTGTGGTTGTCACTAGGATAAGTATATTAGTATCAATCTCCATCATTCTCTGTGCAGTAAACTATGAGACGTATATCAGTATGAGCACATATCACACTCTAGCTGTAGTTTGAACTGCAATTTATGACTTGATCAGGTGTTGATAGTGTCAAAAAATACACAAGTTGTTCAGTTTTCGTGCAATATGGAAAAACATAGCACATTCCTAATGAATACGGTGTTCGCCTGAAGTCCCACAACTTATTTTTTGGACGAGTGTTGTATATCGTACTCAAATAAACAACGTTTGCATATCCTAATATTTTATAAGAACAAAATATTAACCATTTATCCGCTACCGCGACCCACAACTTCAAGTAGGTGAAAGTTACTCATATTTTTTTAATGTGAGACCAATTATATTTGCAAGTACTGATGTCTAAACCAAGGACTACTAACATATTTCTTGTTAGTCTCTTATCTAAATTCTCATTTCATTCTCAATATATAACCTTGATTTAATATGTCAATAAAACGGATTAAAAACAAATATTTATGCTTAGCGGAAAAAATATTAAATATTCTATCAGTGATGTGACTATATCCTGGTATAATGATGATATGAGTTACTCACCCTGGTATAATGATGATATGAGCTACTCGCCCTGGTATAATGATGATATGAGTTACTCACCCTGGTATAATGATGACCTCAGCGATACAGATAATGATGAGGATGATCAGACTACACACCAGGTGGCTCCCCAACATATCGTCCTTCACGCGTGCGTACTGAAACAAACAAAAGGTCAAGGTGAGACTGAAAAATATAAGGTCAACGTTAGCCATGAAAGTTGGAAAAGACACTGAATGTAACATGCCCAATAAGTGGAGCTTATATAAATCGTCTACCTCACGGACAAGATCACCACTACCCGACTTAACCTGACAAAAATACCACATAGTTTATGGAAAAGTTATTTCTTCAATAACTGGTTGCCACAAACTCTGTCTTTTCCAGCATCTACTTTTAACAATATTTCAGACAAAACTAAAAATGGCTGCGTTATAAACCCCAGCAAATCAGTTACCTTCAAACAAACAGACATCTTTAATATCAAGGTGACGACATGCCCTTGAACGTAAAATATTTGCCTTTAACCATTTCAAGCCTGATTTTACCATAGTCATCTTCGTCCAGTACAAGCCGCGAATTGCTGCCGCAATTCTCGACTTGTAATGGATGAAAATGACTTCATGTCGTTTAAAAATTTAATAAAATTACCAAGTATTGTTAAACCAGTTTCATGAGAATTTTCGTTCTAAAACCCCTAGTTGTAGGAAGATTAAGTCTGTTTCAGGGATGTAAAATGATGCTTTAATGCATCATCGGGGCTTAAAGGGTTAATACTATCTGATACATTAATGAGTGACCTCACTTTTAACAGCACTTGTTTTGTTTGCAGATACTGACCTTTTTCTCCATTTCTGGTTTGATGAATGTGAGCAGGACTGATTTAACATGTTCAGATCTGAGCCTCTCCACGCTACGGGCGTCTATAGCTCTACCCAGGTAGTCATTGACCTCGTCAGGGTCACGGACACCCATATCATCTCCAAGGCCAAGCCTGAAAACATAGGTCATCAAAGGTCATATTAGACAAGGTCATGGACACCCATACCCTCTCCAAGATTAAGCCTGAAAACAAAGGTCATATTATACAAGGTCATAGACACCCATACCCTCTCCAAGACTAAGTCTAAAAACAAAAGTCATATTATACAAGGTCATGGACAACCATACCCTTTCAAATACCAAGCCTGAAACAAAGTTCATATACAAGGTCATGGACACCCATACCCTTTCCAAAACCAAGCCTAGAAACATAGGTCATATTATACAAGGTCAGGGACACCCATACCATCTCCAATACATACCAAGCCTGAATACAAAGGTCATATTATACAAGGTCACAGACACCCATACCCTCTCCAAGACCAAGCCTAAAAATAGAGGTGATATTAGGCCTATACGTATACAAGGTCATGGATACCCATGTTACCCTCACCAATACAAAGCTTGAAAACAGAGGTGACATTATAGAAGGTCATGGACACCCATAGTCCCATACTCTGTCCAATACCAAACCTGAAAACAGAGGGCCATATTATACAAGGTCATGGACACCCATACCCGCTTCAAATTTCTGTGGATCCACAACCTTGAAAAGAAATAATTCTATATTGCCACAATCGATATGTGAACTGATGTCCTTGAATGGTTGGCCTAGATAACATAGGCTTCGGATTGGTCGATGGAGGCCACCTATCAAAGGCTTCAAGAGTACCATATCTGCCCTTTCCTGATTCAAACACTTACTTCTGGTGTATCGCCATTTTCCTGTTCAGACCGCCATTTTCTTCACACCCACCATTCATATGTCTCTTTTTGTTTGTCACAGGCTGCAAACACATTATCACATTATATCCTGTATAATTTATTGAGATTGAACCCTCACAGTTCTGGAATAATTTAAGATATACATATCTAAAAAGATTATTAATTTTGAAAATGTCATATATGTCCTAGTTAGCTCTTTCCGCTTATTGTGAATATGATCTTATGGGTTCAAGAGTATTATAAATATTAACTCTTTCAGTGCGTGGATCGACTTTTGACGACAGATTCTGACCTCAAAGTTGATCACCGCACTCAAAGGGTTAATATAATAAAATTGTCCATTTGCTGGTTCAATGTTGGGCCACCGTCTGCGACGCCGGCCCATCATTAAACCAACATGAGTATGAAACATCCCCTCAAATAAATCAGAATTATATCTTATAGACAGTATTACATAATAGCAATCACTTGATTTCTATTTAGTAATAATCCCCTAGATTAAGCCAATGTGTTGTATGTAATATTCGAAAGAGTGACACAGAAACATATCAAAATAAATCTAAATTAGTGTGAAGCGTGTGGTGATATTATTATTTAAATTTTCCGAACACCATTTATTTTCCTAGGATTGCAAACAGCAATATTGCCACACGTTGTTTTCCTAGAAAATAATATACATCATCTATAGACGAAGAGTTAGGCTACACAACACTTACATGAATAGGATAATTATGTAATAAAGAATAAATTAAATAAAGAGCATTTCCAAAGCATCAAGTACTTTGAAGTATTTTTTGGTAACTCACCCTTCCTTTGACCATATCAGGCACTATAAAGTAGGTGGTGATGTTATTGTTTCTCAGGTAACTATTACGGTCGCCTCCTTCTCCTTGCTCGACGTCATAATCACCCCCAAGACACGTGACCACCTCGTCTGTCACGTGCACGCGACTACAAACATAAACACAGCAAGACGTGTACAATTATGAATGAAACAACTCTGAAGCAGTTCGATAACAACTGTGGGCACCAAAGGGGTATTCATTTAAAGAAAGTCATAATTTTTTGCTTCATTTCACGTCAGATTTTGACGTCAAAATTGATCGATCAAACGATTGATTGATTGATTGATTGATTGATTGATTGATTAATTGATTGATTGATTGATTGATTGATTGATTGATTGGTCGATCGATTGATTAATTAATTAACTGATTGACTGACTGACTCACTGACTGATTGATTGATTGAATAGGTGACTGATTGATTGATTGATTGACTCACTGATTGAGATTGATTGATTGGCTGATTGATTGATTGATTAATTGCCTGACTGACTGATTGGTTGATTGACTGATTGATTGATTGATTGATTGATTGATTGATTGATTGATTGATTGATTGATTGATTGATTAATTGATTGATTGATTAATTGATTGATTGATTGATTGATTGATTGATTGATTAATTCTCTCACCCTGGGATTCCTCCAGCCTCCATGTTGTTGGCCAGGTTGACATCATTGGACCAGACATCAAACTGCCACTTCCGGAGTCCTAGCACCCCGCAGTGTACGCGGCCGCTGTGTACACCTACACGCATGTTGAGCACGTCTACACCCGTGACGTCACGGACAAGTCTACAAAAAAGGTAAAAATACAGTCAAGGAGAAAGAACGAAAAGAGCCCAGGGGGTCCCATGTTGAGCCGTTGCGTCACGGACAAGCTTACACAAGCAACATGTCAATATTTCAATATTGATTATCCCACGGGGCACAAAACGTAAAACGTTGTTGTGACGTTGAATCAAAGTCATAGACGTTGATTCAACGTTACACCAGAGTATTGTGCACAATACCATAGATATCAGTGCATATTCCAGGTCTTTGAAGAGTTTGGAGCAGTGTTAATTTATGTACAACTTTAATGACATTTAACTAACTGAACCGGCCGGGATTCGAACACAAGCAGACTCTGATCCACAAGCGGACCGAATGAGCGATTTGGCCCGGCTGAATGAGTTATGTCAAAGAAATTCACAGACTCGCTGATCCCGATGTACCATTGATTGATTATTTATTGACTGATAGATTGATTGATTGATTGATTGATTGATTGATTGATTGATTGATTGATTGATTGATTGATTGATTGATTGATTGATTGATTCATTCATTCATTCATTCATTCATTCATTCATTCATTCATTCATACATTCATTCATTCATTCATTCATTCATTCATCTATTCATTCATTCATTCATTCATTCATTCATTTATTCATTCATTGCCTTACCCTATGGCTTCTATCATATCTAGCCCCATCTCCACACAGCAGTGCGCATGATCCGTCCTGGCTTCCGGTAGACCACTCACACAGTAGTAGCAATCACCCAGGATCTTAATCCTCAGACAGTGGTTCTCTGTGGCCAGCTTATCAAACCTGGCGAATAACTCATTCAACATCCGTACCAGCTCCTGGGCGGTGCACTGAGAAGCGAGTGCCGTGAAACCACAAATGTCAGCGTACAGAATACTGAAAATATAAAGAAATAAACAGATTGATAAGTATACATTCCTGGGCCGTGAACCCACAGATGTCAGCGTAGAGGATGCTGTCACACATAGAGAAATACAAAGATAAATCCTGGGCGGTGCAGTGAGAGGCTAAGGAGGTGAATTCACTGATGTAAAATACTGGAAAATATAACGAAATACAAGTGTCAGCGAATAGAACGAAATTTGACAGATGGGTATATATCTGAACGTACGAGGCGCAAATTTGTATAATATAATTTGTATTTTCTATAATATCTTTATTCATATATAAGAATCTATTGTAATATATTTGTAATGCAGTTTATGTAATACTGTAACACATTAAGTAATACTATTGTCAGCGAATAGAATACTGTGAAATACCTATGTCCGACATAGACATGATAAATATTATAGTCAAAAATATTAAACATGATAAAGAAAAAATAAATATATCATAAAAGCCGCCTTTCCTATTATTGTATAAATTTAAATAAATATACTAATCTCAGCTTATAGAATACTCTATGAAATGAATGATAAAAATATTATAAATGTGAGCAGGACGAATAGGCCCACCAAAAAATAAAAACACAGATACTATATTGCTTGAGTGGCAACTTGTTGTTTATCTGTTAACTGTGACCAAATATACTTTTTATTATATTATAGGGACAGCATAGATAGGCCACTATATCACGACCATGACATATCACTCCATTTATTTTTATTCAATGAGTATATTTTTAAAATAACCTATGCGTTTACAAAACTAACCTTTTCTATATATTTTATAAATAATGTCATGTGACTCATGTAACTCTAGAAAATTAATGATGATAATGTCAATAAAACCTAACCGAAAACTAGACATTGACGCAATGTTTGCGCAATGTTGGGCCAACGTCTACGACGCTGGCCCAACATTGCCCCACCATCGCGTGAATGTCGTGAGTTTGCTGGGACATTTGTCTGTATGTTTATCTGCCAAACAAAGGAGCTCAACCCGACGGGGCCGCCATTAACATGATCGCCTAGTTACATTGAGAACGGAGAAACAAGGATATTTCTCTAAAGAGCCAAGTAGGATCAGTGGGATTTTTCTAAAACACCCACACAGGATCAGTGGGGCTCGAACCTGGGATGCCTGCATGACTAGCGAGGCAGTCAGGCGCTCTACCAATGCGTTACATCACCCTCTCTTTGTCTTTATATCACGTGTTACAGCGCCGCCAAGTGTCATAAAACATTAGAGCTCTGCTGCAGCTCCACCAGGTGATTATAGAAGGAAACATTATGTCCTAAATGATCAATTACTACGACATTGACGGAAAAAATTGCAGCATCAAAAGACAAACGCCTAGCTTCATGAGACATTGATCTATTGCTGAAGTTGGCTGAAGTTGGGCCAACGTCGCAGACGGTGAGCCAATATTAGCTCAACATCGGGTAAATGCCTCGGGATCATGGACTATACCAAATTATGTTCTAATTTTTTTCAGTTGATTACAAATTGTTTTCAGTTGATCACAAGTATCTAAAGCTAAACTCGGATATTAGAATGCTCGTGACGTTGACCCGATGTTGCCGTAATGCTCTGCCGTGCGCCTTTCAGTAGCAGACAATCTCACAAACCCGGGTAATTTTTAGTTATTTGAAGTTGTGGTTCGCGATAGCGAGACACAACTTCAAATAACTGAAAAATACTTTGAATAGCTCAAGGGCGTCACGGTTAATATGAGTCAGAATGGTTTTGGTGAATCGGTATTCCACATTTCCTAATTTCCATCCATAATTTCCTTCCATAAGCAATCGGTATTCTATACATTTCCTTCCATAACGTACATTTCTTTCGATTCGATAATTTAAATATAATTTTTTTTGTTCAGGCTGATGATCTCAATTCCAACGCAAAAGGGTTAATGTTGTTTTTCATATGGATCAGGGTTAGAGACACTGCCTGTCACGCTAGGGCTTAGGGCTTGTGACCCGCTCATGGCAATCAGCTTTTAAAGGATAAAATGTGTATTTCCCATCTCTTTATATTATATTATATCGCGGGAGCCTGAATGGACGAGAGGAATGTGCACACATGTGGTCCAACGCCCATTTATTTATTCATTCATTCATTCATTCATTCATTTATTCATTCATTCATTCATTCATTCATTCATTCATTTATTTATTCATTCATTCATTCATTCATTCATTCATTCATTCATTCATTCATTCATTCATCCATTCATTCATTCATCCCTTCATTCATTCATTCATTCATTCATTCATTCATTCATTCATTCATTCATTCATTCATTCATTCATTCATTCATTCATTCATTTATTCATTCATTCATTCATTCATTTATTCATTCATTCATTCATTCATTCATTTATTCATTCGTTCATTAATTCATTCATTCATTCATTCATTCATTCATTTATTCATTTATTCATTCATTGATGCATGCATCCATTCATTCATTCATTACATATTGTTTCACGAAATATCCTGGAAGAGTACTGGTGAAATTAATATCCATGTTATACAAACGTATCCACGTATTTTTAATAATTGGTGTCATCAACATTAATGAATGGGATATGCAGGGCAATTATATCAAGATATCAGATCTTTAATGGCATTGTTATTGTACCTGCCAATGCCGGGGCTACTGAATTATGTGTCACCCAGTTGACAGAAGTGATCCACTGATTGAAAAAATAAGTAGGCCTAATATTCTGACGTGAAAAGAGCAACATCGATTTAGGAAACGGAAATGACGGTAAAATCTATATGCTTTATAATTGTCCATATTTTCTATGAGTAGCGAGACTCATAGAAAATATGCACAATTATAAAGTAAAAAAAAAATATTTCCACAAACATACATTCACACACTACGACGTTGGACCAACGGTAAACCAACACTGATTCAACGTCTTGTGTCTGTTGGGCTGCACCCTTTATTACACGGGCGGGGGCCCTAGGGTAGGGTTAGCACCGCTGCCTTTCACGCCAGAGTCCGGGGTTCGGTTCCCGGTCTCGGCGGTTTGAAAGAAACAAAATTGTTTCTTCCCCATCCACGTGTGAAAGTTAGTATTGTGGGGAGCCTCCGTGACCGAGAGGTAGCGTGCTCGGCCTCAGACCGCCAGGGCTCGAATTTCGAATCCTGTGTCTGGAGGACAGTGTCATCTCAATCATCTCACCATCCTCAGGAGGTTCTCCTGGCCCAGTTTAGCCTATATGTGCACAAAGGTGGCCTAAAGCCCGATTCATTTCATTTCCTTTATTACACGCTAATGTATATGTCACTGGGTACCGTCTCGCGGCCGAAGTGAATCGGCAGCACTCGGAGTGTGTATATATACACACACTCCGAGTGCTGCCGATTCACTTCGGCCGCGAGACGGTACCCAGTGGTATATGTGACCAGGGTGGCATCCCAATAAACGCAAAAACCTTCACCCGATGCTGTTTTAATTTTAGGCTGACACTCCTTCTGCACAGAATTGTTTCTTCTTATTTTTCATTCATTTAAAACTGATATTGCAAAGGCAATTCCTAGCTTCAAATGACGAGAGATATTTCTATTCGTAAAAAATAAGCATTTGAATATATGGAATTTCATGTTTTACGGTAATGGTGAAATGAGAGCTCTCATTTTGAAATTTTATTACATACCAAATTGTTTGATAATGAACTTTGATAATGAACAAAAAATCCACAAAATTTTCAGGAATGTTGGGAGGAGATAAAAAAATGACCAGATAATTTTTTTGTTAAAAAATGGTACACAACGACCGAACAAATTGAAAAAAGTGTACTCCCAGGATCTGGCGAAACAGACTGTAGTGCATGCCTCTAGTGATTACACAGACTAATCCATTTATAATTGTGAGCATTAGTTACATCTGGAGCGCCTCTCTATGATTTTATAATCAATATCGTCAGAGTTTTATAATTGCAATCATAAGATTACTAGTCCAGTTTAATAACGAACAACCGCCTGTGCTGCTCCCCAGCGAAAACAAAAGACGTTAAACCAATGTTGGCGTAATGCTGGCTCATCGTCTACGTAATGTTATTTTAATGCTGGGCCAGCGTCGTAGACGGTGGGCCAGCATTAAAACAGCATTGGTTCGGCACCTTGTGTTTATTGGAAATGGTGATAACGAGCCGTTATGACAAAATAGATCTGGTAATATTCGCGAGGTTTTAATTTTCGCGAAATCCGCGAAGAAGACAAATTAGCGAATTTAGGAATCTCGCAAAAAATATTATTATAATAGCGCTACTATAATCGAAATTATTCTTTCACGAGTTCTAGACTTCACGAAAAGTTCCAAAATCACAAATTTGCGAGATCTAAACAAGCAAAAATGACCAGATCTACAGTATATATTATATCTATCACCATCAGATGACACATTGAATAATCCAGTCCGTTTGTAAAATGAACTGAAATGAATCGGGCTTTAGGCCACCTTTGTGCACATACAGGCTAAACTGGGCCAGGAAAACCTGCTGATGATGGTGAGATGAATGAGATGACACTGTCCTCCAGACACAGGACTCGAAATTCGAGCCCTGGTGGTCTGAGGCCGAGCACGCTACTTCTCGGTCACGGAGGCTCCCCACAATACACGAGTTTTACACGTGGATGGGGAATAATCTTTTTTGTTTCTTTCAAACCGCCGAGACCGAGAACCGAACCCCGAAATCTAGCGTGAAAGGCAGCGGTGCTAACCACTACCCTAGGGTCCCCGCCCTAGTTCGTTTGCAAGACAGTCAAAATCGGACGAAGTGCGCGAAAACTATGTTGCCTAGGTACAAAGGTCAAGACTTAGTGTAAACTGTCTTCATCAGCGATCAAGAAACAATGTTGGTATTGGCCGGTATTTTTAGAGCGGCTGACCTAACTATTATGCATCTGATTGGTGAGATTGTCATCTGGAGATCTAGGTCAACCTCTTTGATAACAACCTCCACTTATGCCCCACCCACAACTGTCCGTCAAACCAAGAAATTCTTTGGTCAAACAATTCGTCGTCCGCTTCAGTCAAAATCGCTCTGATAGAAAATAAGAAAGACCATTCACTCGTCCATCGTCCGCCGTCCGTCATCGAAAACTATGTAATGAGTTACCGCCGCTGGTAGGTGTTCCTGGTAGCCTAGGTACAGAGGTCAAGTGTAAGCTGTCTGCATCAGCGATCAAGAAACAATGTTGGCTTAATGTTGGGCCAGTTCCGCAGACGATGGATCAACATTAACCGCGTGGACCGTCTATAGACGTCAGAATCTGACGTAAATAGACGTCAAATTCTGATGTCTAAAGTCGATGTCCGCGAAAGTAAAAGAGAGTAAAATATTTGTAATGACCGTAGACCCATAACATTGGTATTCAAATGAATCAGAAATAATTAACTGAGACATTTATGATGATTTCAAGAAGAAAGAACCCTTTGGTCTCTGGATTATGAAAAAATACTTCAGCGTTTTAACGCTGAAACCAGACACCATATACAGCTAATGACTCGTGTTTGCTGGCAGCTGCATCAGCAATATATAACCAACAGATGTTGGCCCAGCGTTTTTCTAACGTTGGTGACATCCGGACAACGCTCGGTTCACTGTCATGCGCTGACATCTCGCATATTGCCCAATCAGGTCAGACAGTGAGACTACAGGTCTGACTGTAGCAGACAGCTTGATAACTGAAGGTGACATCTCGATGCTGTTTACAATTCCGCTCTGCAAAGCCAAAGGGCAGTATCTACTGCCTTTTGACTTTGCAATAATTGTAGGCTTATGTC
>OZ024910.1:5412720-5415220 GCA_964017125.1 Flabesymbios commensalis | reverse complement strand
GACGGTGGGCCAACATTAAAGCAATATTGGCTCAATTTCCTGTGGCTAAATATTGGCTGATGACTGGTTTACACGGACAAATCTGCAAATAGAACGTCTGGGGCTCTTTGTCCACGCGACCCTTGACTCCTAACGCGCTGAATTATTTGTGTATAAACCATGGAGACCAAAGTTTTTTTAATTATATGTTTACTGTTACAGTGAGGGGATCGACTTTATACGTCATAATCTGACGTCTGTAGACGTCAGATTATGAAGTTTAAAGGTTGTAGACGTCAGATTATGAGGTCTAAAGTCGATCCCCGTAAGGCTTAAATGTGAAAGACAATGATCAAGAGACATAATATTAAAAACACACCCAGTTTATGGGGTTTTTTGTAAAAATAATAGAGGGAAGTGAACCTATATTTTTATTGTTTGAGTCGAATATTATGTTTCACCAACACCTTTTCAAAATGGCTAAATTGCGCATTGCCTGATGGCCTACTAATGTATATATATTTGTTTCGAAAACACTAGGGGCTAACGCGGGCTGTAGGCCTACTGTGTCTGGATTTCACCCCTCCATATGCGATTCACGAAGAAAAACCTCAATGGCGGATCCAGAGAAGGGGGTGAAGGGGGGGGGGGGGGGTGTTTCCTGTCTCCCTTTTGCAAAATTGAATTACCTAAACATCGATCAGACTAACTGGGTTAGTGACTCAAACCCACATTTCCTGAAATATGGTTGTATGAACCATGGAGACCAAAGGGGTTTTTTCAATTCGAAATCATCATATTGTCTTAGTTATGTCTTTGTGCTTCAATTGCATGCCTATGTTATGGGTCTACCGCCATTATAAATTTGTATTTTGAATTATTTATTGCAAGGACCGTATATATGTGACGTCTAAAGTCGCTCCCCGCACTATAAGACTTAAGTGTCTCCTACATCTACTAGCTGAAAAGAATAAAGATCACAGTTTCCACCCTAATGTTTATATTTGTTTGGTGGGAGGCTATATATATACTAACCAAATTACCATCGAACCCACCTTTTTTCTAAATTCTGGATCTGCCGCTGGGTCTATGTAAGCATATCACGACACCCATTGTCCTGTTGACCACTGTTGACAGGATGCCGTGTAAAAGCAAACGCCAGTGTCTGCTAATGCTTACTTTACAAGTAAGCAGATACGCCTTTTGGCTTTGGAGAGCAGTAGGCCTACAGTACTTTGGTCTATATTCCATGTTACAATCAGCAAACACCGGCAAAATACGACACGTCAATCCAATGTTGGCTTAATGTTGACGCTGGCCCAACACTACACCAACATTGGTCAGACGTCAGGTATTACTGAGCCATGACAGGACTATTACCTGGTTGACATTTGCAGATTATAGCGTGATATTAGGCGTAGCATTTGACATTATAAATGCTCACTCAAATTAAAACGTCCATTTCTTTTCTGAAAGTTGACAGATAAAACTCATTTCTATTATGAAGGTTCAGTGATATTTTACGTTTTTTATCTGTTTGATTTGTTGTTCAATTGTTTATTCATTTTCTGCCTGCTTTACTAGATGCTTTAATTCCTTGCTATCTCAGTATATAAATAATGCGACACAATTAGGCCAAAATCATTATTTTTATTTCGGCTCCTTGCTATGGCCATAATATGTCAACATGCATACACTAGAATTGAGTGCTAAAATTCTGGTTAGCGCATAATACCAGTTAAAAGAGAAATAAGGACGACATTTAATTTCAGACATGCATGTCAAAAATGAGAAATACAGTAATAACTGATAACTCGGGCTTTTCGGCACACTTGTTACGTTGCCACAGCAACCCAAAATATAAAAGAGTTTCGCAATTCTAGTATATGTACATGTTGACATATTATGGACATATTATAGATCCAAAATAAAAATTATGTTTTTTGATGATTTTTGGCCTGGTTGTGTCACTTTAATGATTAACTTATTGTTTACTATAGTGATAGATTGCCTTACGGTTTTGATGATAGGTGCTGAATTATATATCTGGGTGCTGGAGTAAATATCTAGATTCTGGAGAGCTAATTATAGAATTAATTCCAGTAATGTGCTCGGGGAGCACGACCCCCCCCCCCCTGATTTAACCCCTATAAACCCTAAAGATACAAAACATCATTTTCCATCTCTGAATAATAACTAATAAATAATTTCCTACACCTAGGGGTTTAGAACGGCAATTTTCATAGAATTGCTTTGCTAATAACAGAATCGTATTTGTCATTTGATACCCCACTTCATCTCCATCCACTAGAAGTCGCGAATTGCGACAGCAATTCGCGACTTCTAGTGGATGGATTTGACTAAGGTAAGTTAAGGTTTGAAAGGGTTAACAGGAACATGAATCGGTATGCGGCGTCAACAGATCATGTTACGTCACGTGTTCACGCCGTTTGCGTCACTATTTCCCAATGGTTACGTCCCATTTTCCCTCTCTTCACACCATGCTTACCTGACGTTTTCG
>OZ024910.1:5405220-5410220 GCA_964017125.1 Flabesymbios commensalis | reverse complement strand
AAATGAACAATGAATGAATGAACAAATCAATGAATAATGAGCGATCCACATCTTCAAGTGAGTGAAAATTATTCAGATTTGACAGCGATTTTGAGATCTTGTTGATTGTCACGTTTTATCTTTAATATAATCGGGACCAGCAGTTAAGCGGTTAAACCCTGAATAATTACAGTACAGGAGCGGAGAGCTCCAGCGGTCTAGCCAGTAGCGTTAACCTCTACATCACCCCGGTGTATAGTGGGACCGCTAAGTGTTCATTTAAGGTCGAACCTTGCACTTTGGGTTAAAAGCATTATTTTTTTACTTAGTGGTCAGTGTTATCGTTGGATCATTCTCTGATATAGAACACCTTTGTCGGTCATCTGTGGAGCCTGTAATAAGTACAACGTAATTATAATAGTACAACGTAGAAAACGCTCAGGCTGTGCGAGGAGCGCGCAGCGCGGGGCCCTGCGCGAAATTAACTTTAATACACTGGTCTCAACCTTAACTCGACGAGGCCGCCAATAACGTGATCGCTTAGTCACATTGAGAAGGGAGAAACAATGCTGTTTCTCTAAAAAACCCACACGGGGTTCGAAACCGGGACGCATGCATGACTGGCGAGGCAGTCAGGCGCTCTAACCATTGCGCCACGTCCCCTTCTCCCTTTCAGGTGTACTCGATTATGTCCTAATATATTATGGACCTGTTATTATGGTTATGCCTTGGCGTGTTATCAGCCCACACTGATGGGCATTTTCTGTAACACAGACTGCCCGATGGCCACACAAAATGCATGCAATCCCAATTAACTGCTGATCGATATCAACCAAAAAAGAATAGGTCAATGACGCAGACTATCCGAATATAGCACTTTCAGTGTGGAGATCGACTTTAGACGTCAGAATCTGACGTCTTAGACGTCAGATTCTGACGGCTAAAATCGATCCTCGCACAGAAAGAGTAAACTATTTATAATGGCCGCAGACCCATAACATAGGTATTCAATTAAAGCGCAAAGGGGTGACAATAATAAGACATTCATGGTGATTTTGAATTGAAAAAACTCTGTGGCTTATATAATAATATTTCAGTGCTTCAGGGGATAGAGTAGAGGGCATTATCCTATGTCTAAGATTAGGCCATGGGGCATTATCCTGTGTCTGTCACCAGACGAAGTCACGCGGAAGGAGTGCTGAAAGACGAGATGGACCAAAATAGCCCTGGACCCCTAATGCCACGGGAAGTGAAAAGTCTGAGGACTCAATTATCCCAGCAAGAACGAGAAGCTGATCCAATGTTACGTTAGCATTGTCAAACTAACATTGGGACATTGTCGTTTGCGTCGTATGATGTGGAGAATTGCCCGCTTCGGTTTTTCGTGTTTAGCTCCTTACTGACCGAGTTTACCTACAATCTGCTCATATGCTGAGAGTGGCATTTTTTCAATTTTGTCAGTTGTTATTTATTTATTTTTGTGTGAAATTTTTCTGACATCATGTTTTCATTCTCCCCAACATCCCTGAAAAGTGTGGATGTTTTTTTGTGTATTTCCGAAGCTAGACCATTTTGACAGCTGCAGAATTTCTGAGAAAAATATACGTCAAATATGCTGCATCGCGCATCTGGCTGATTAAAGTGTTAAATAAAGCGATTGATCTGAGGACTCAGTTATTGTGTGACCAGGTTAAGGTCCCGGGGCTTAAGTGTTCACTCTGTATCTGAAACAGACTAAGCCTGAAAACTAATTGTTATGTTTTTGATTGCAGGAATTCATTAGCATTTTTCGGAATGAAGCAGAATGAGCTGTATAATAAAATTTAGCTCATCAAAGAATCAATCAATCAATCAATCAATCAATCAATCAATCAATCAATCAATCAATCAATCAATCAATCAATCAATCAATCAATCAATCAATCAATCCATCAATCAATCAATCAATCAATCCATCAATCCATCAATCAATCAATCAATCAACCAATAAATCAATAAATCAATCAATCAATCAGTCGAAGAATCAAAGAATCAAAGAATTAAAGAATTAAAGAATTAAAGAATCAATCAATCAATCAATCAATCAATCAATCAATCAATCAATCAATCAATCAATCAATCAATCAATCAATCAATCAATCAATCAATCAATCAATCAATCAATCAATCAATCAATCAATCAATCAATCAATCAATCAATCAATCAGCCAGATAGCCAGCCAGCCAGCCAATCAACCAATAAATCTCCAAGTGGACGATTATTATTGTTGGACAAATGAAAAGAATTCTAAGCGATTAACTGTCCAATCCTCGCAAACACGAGGCGTCGTCCCAATTTTGAGCTGACATTGGCCCATCGTCTACGACGCTGGACCAGCATCAGCCCAGCATTGGGCAACGCCTCGTGTTTGCGGGGATGTTTCATGGCTCGTTGCCTGCGGTGGCATCGGCTGGATATACAGGTTCAAATCGTCGCCTCGGACCTAAAGGATCCTATCTGCCACTCTGACGAGTGTCAGATAGGATCCTTTAGCTCCGAGGCGACGAAATGATCCATATATATCCCAGCTCTATCAGAGATGATGTTTTGATGTTTCTTGTCGTTATTGAAGTACACACATCAGAGGTGTCTGTGGCCTTCACACAAGTGGGCCACTCGTATGTCACAAGAGAACACTCACATGACAAGGGGCGGGGCCCTGGTGCAGTGGTTAAAGCTGCCTGCTTGGAAAGCCGGAGATCACGGGTTCGAACCCCACTCTGGCCTTCAGGTTTCAAAGAAACAAAATTATTGTTTCTTCTCCGCCCACTCGTGAAGTTTCAATATTGTCGGGGAGCCTCCGTCACCGAGAAGTAGCGAGCTCTGCCTCAGATCGCCAGGGTTCGGATTTTAAATCCTGTGTCTGGAGGGTAGTGTTATATCATTCATCTCACCATCCCCAGGAGGATCTCCTTGCCCAGCCTAGCCTTTCTGTGCACAAAGGTGGCCCTAAATCCCATTCATTTTATTTTTGCAATCAACCACATGGTACTAGTTACCCTCCTATCGCAAGGTTGGGGCCCAGTGTTTTAATATGGCAATGCCTTTTATTATGATTTAAATTTTGTATGTGATACCATGTAAATTGTGGTGTGATGACTTCTCTTTATTCCAATAAATATCTATATATCTGCAACCAGAATCGTCAGATTACTATTAATATAAAAAATATCCACGAGATTCCAATAAAAAGCACATGTCACTCAGTTCGCCTTAACCCTTTCACAGCTAAACACTCAGTTCGCCTTAACCCTTTCACAGCTAAACAGTCGTTTTTAATTTGTTTTATTAGCCGTTCAAATCGCAGTTATTGACAACGAAATGATTGTTTAGACATCAAGATTTCCAAGTGTTTGGTCTCAAATGAGACAAATATGAGTATTTTTCACCCACTTGAAGTTTTGGGTCGCGGTAGCGAGCCACAACTTTAAGTGGGTGAAAATTTAAGGTATTTAAATTAGCGCTTTAAAACTTAATACACGTCTCAGCACCATAACCCTTAACGCGCTGAAATATTTTTCTACTAGTATCAACAACGAGAACAAAGGGTTATTTTCAATTTTAAATTTATTTTAAATGTCTTATTATTTTTGCTGTTTCCGCTTTTTTTGAACACCTATGTTTTGGATTTACGACCATTATAAATATTTTTACTCTTTCCGCGCAGGGATTGACTTAAGACATCAGATTCTGACGTCTATAGACGTCAGATTCTGACGTATACAGTCGTTCCTAGCACAGAAAAGGTTAATACCTATGTCATCCAGTCCGCCACACCTTAATCACTGTTACTATTGATTGCGTGGTGTGATGTCACATGGCACGATGTGTGAAAGTGGTGGAGACACACGCGATCTGGTACTCAGTATATGAGGAAAGGTGTGAGTGAGTGAGTGAGTGAGTGAGTGAGTGAGTGAGTGAGTGAGTGAGTGAGTGAGTGAGTGAGTGAGTGAGTGAGTGAGTGAGTGAGTGAGTGAGTGAGTGAGTGAGTGAGTGAGTGAGTGAGTGAGTGAGTGAGTGAGTGAGTGAGTGAGTGAGTGAGTGAGTGAGTGAGTGAGTGAGTGAGTGAGTGAGTGAGTGAGTGAGTGAGTGAGTGAGTGAGTGAGTGAGTGAGTGAGTGAGTGAGTGAGTGAGTGAGTGAGTGAGTGAGTGAGTGAGTGAGTGAGTGAGTGAGTGAGTGAGTGAGTGAGTGAGTGAGTGAGTGAGTGAGTGAGTGAGTGAGTGAGTGAGTGAGTGAGTGAGTGAGTGAGTGAGTGAGTGAGTGAGTGAGTGAGTGAGTGAGTGAGTGAGTGAGTGAGTGAGTGGGTGAGTGAGTGAGTGAGTGTTTTAAGTCGCTTTCTGCAGTGTGGCAATATTGTGACAGAAGGAAACCCAATGTTGGGACTATGCATATCTTTAATCCAATGAATTCAGGGTTCTTAGGCAGTACCATAGGATATGCAGCAGTGGAAACCCCAGGCATTTGAAAAGTTAGGATCATTGTATATGCACAATCACGATGACAAACATCCGACCTGCCACAGATTCCAGACAGGTACCTGACCGTGGAGTGGCGTGGAACACTTACGGTTTCAGATTGTCAGGGTGTGAATTTTGAATCCTCTCTATGATGAGGTAATGTCATTCAATAACTTATTTGCGTCGGACAGATGGGCAGCTTGATTTTATAAAAAAGAATAATGTATATATAACCGGTTAACCCAAAACCCACAGTTATAGAATTGATAACGCGGCCCACAACTTCAATGTAAGCATGTACAATTTGAACAAAAATGTATGTATGCCAATAGAAGCGCCATTTGTCTGGTTCAATGTTTGCTTGGTTTTGTTTTGTTGTGGATTGCATGTTCACTTATACGTTGAAGGTCAAGCACAGCAGGCCATCTCAAGGCCACAGATGTTTTCTATGGCTGGAAAGGATTTTTTGTAAATTCACTTCCAAGGAAATGTACACGAACACATGAAGAAGAATACGCATATG
>OZ024910.1:5365220-5400220 GCA_964017125.1 Flabesymbios commensalis | reverse complement strand
CCATCAGAATACTCAAGTTAGTCTGGTTGAGCTTGAAGAAGTACCTCTGATATAAGATCTCTAGTTTCCAGTCTGTGAAATGCTTGGATGAAAACACATCCTTCAAGGTAAGAAGGTAACCTCTAGAGGTCACGGCACGTGGGTTCGACTCCTCGACTTCCGGGTGTATCTGACTGTTTCTGGACACGACTGATGACTTTTTTCTAGCCCTATCCCAGGCTGACTCCCTCCTGAGGCTGGCCTGGCTACTAGTGGCGGAACCCATACTACCCCCATCACTGACCCCCAGCCTGGTGGTGAAGCCTCCGTTAGGTTGATCAGGTCCTGGAGGTCGTCCTTTACTGGTGTCCCACTGAAGCAGCTGAGGCGACAAGGGCATCATGTCCTTCTTCTCTTCTGCCGTGTACATAGGCGCCACCTTATTGTCCTTCATCGTGACCTCTACAATCAAACATAATATACTTATTAAAGCAGTAGTCCACTGTGTAGGCCTACATAGGCGCCACCTTATTGTCCTTCGTCGTGACCTCTTCAACAAAACACAATATACTTATTAAAGCAGTAGTCCACTGTGTACATTTACATAACTATTTAAAAAAGAGGTGAACAGCGTTATCGTGATAAAGGTTCTCGCACCAAAACCAGAGATTATATATGTAGCTACTGCATATTATTCTACATAGCAGCAAAAAATATCCTCTAGAAATCATAAAAACCTAATAATTATTTATGTTTATTAACCCTTGGCTGCTGGATCCGTATATAGTTTGCAAGCCAGTTTATTTCTGACATAATTATCATTTTTCCGCTTATGATTTTATATCTCATTTAAATTTTCACCCACTTGAAGTTATGTCTCGCTAGCTAAGCGCGACCCATAACTTCGAGCGGCTGAAAATTAGTCATATTTTTTTTTTTGAGACCAAACATTTGCTAATCTTGATCTTTAAACACACGTTTCATTCCTAATTACAGGAATTTGATCGGAAAATAAAACGGAGTTTAACCTTTTCAAGCCTGAATTTGCCATTGTTATCTTCATCCACTACAAGCAGCGAATTGCTATCGCAATTCTCGACTTGTAGTAGATAAAGATGATTTGATATTGTTTAAAAAAATAAAGAAAGTTGCCATGAATTGGTAAACCAGTTTCATGGAAATTTTCGTTCTAAAACACTTGGTTGTAGGAAAATGAATTTTGTTTTAGTGATGTAAAATGATGCTTTAATGCATCGTGAGGGCTTAAAGGGTTAAACGATAAAAGTCGTGCTTGGCGGTGAAAGGGTCAATCCTCACAGCACCAGATAATGTCATCTCATTTTCATTATAATTCAGTTATTAGAAAAAACAATATATATATTACTTTTTTCACCCAAATCTATTCAGTTTGATAAGCTCATTCTCAAGTGATTCTTTTCTGGAAGATCGATAACGATTTTTCAAATACAAATACCGTATTTTCTTGAGAGATACTGAGTCCCCAACGGGATAATTTTTATCCTCAAATTTTTACCTGAGCATTTTTTTATATCTCAGACGTCTTTTGCGATCGTTTTAACACTTACAGCGCGGGGATCGACTTTAGACGTCAAAATCTGGCGGCTGTAGACGTCAGATTCTGACGTTTAAGGATGCGTAGACCCATAACATAGGTATTCAAATGAATCGGAAAGAGACGACTAATACATTTGTGATGTTTTTAAATTAAAAAACCCTTTATTCTCCATGGTTTATGCAAAAAATGCTTCAGCGCTTTAAGGGTTAATCACTGCCCGATCAGCCACTCCTATCTAATCATCTGGGCGGGGGCCCTAGGGTAGTGGTTAGCACCGCTGCCTTTCACGCCAGAGTTCGGGGTTAGGTTCCCGGTATCGGCGGTTTGAAAGAAACAAAAAATGTTTCTTCCCCATCCACGTGTGAAAGTCAGTATTGTGGGGAGCCTCCGTGACCGAGAGGTAGCGTGCTCGGCCTCAGACCAGGGCTCGAATTTCGAATCCTGTGTCTGGAGGACAGTGTCATCTCAATCATCTCACCATCCTCAGGAGGTTCTCCTGGCCCAGTTTAGCCTATATGTGCACAAAGGTGGCCTAAAGCCCGATTCATTTCATATCTAATCACCTCCACGTTAATACTGTGCAGATGATCAATTTAGGAACACGGGGCGTCCTGATTGATCTGTTTTGAATGATAAACGGAGGTTTGAGCAACATGATGAGATGACCTTGATGTAATTGTATTAACCATGGATTGCCAGACACGGTAAGGATCGTGGATCCTAGCCCTGAGCAGCCAGACACCGTAAAGGTGTGAGTCGTGGATCCTAGCCATGCACTGCCAGAAACCATAAGGGTGGGTCGTGGATCCTAGCCATGGACAGCCAGACACCGTAAAGGTGTGAGTCGTGGATCCTAGCCATGGACAGCCAGACACAGTAAAGGTGTGAGTCGTGGATCCTAGCCCTGAACAGCCAGACACGGTAAGGGTCGTGGATCCTAGCCCTGAGCAGCCAGATACAGTAAAGGTGTGAGTCGTGGATCCTAGCCCTGAACTGCCAGAAACCATAAGGGTTGGTCGTGGATCCTAGCCGTGGACAGCCACACACATAAAGGTGGAGGTCGTCAGCCAGATACCATAACTATGGTAAATATTTTTCGTAATTTCAATGATTTTATTTTAATGAATGCATCCATCAGACACTATTTGATTTAATTTGAGTCTCACTAAAGTTTAATTTGGTTTAAAACCTACTTGAAGCCGAATATATACGGGTCTATCAGGACAAGGGTTAAAAGGAAAACCCTTTCAGGGGGAGAATCGACTTTTCAGATTCTGACATGAAAAGTCGAACCCCGCACATAAAGATTGAGATATTAATAATGGCCGTAGACCCCTATACTAACATAGGTATTCAAATGAAGCGGAAAGATCTAACTAAGACATTCATGCCACTTTAAAATCGAATAACCCTTTGGTTTCCATAGTATTTAATCATAACATTTCAGTACCGTAAGGGTTAAGCTTCAGGGCCGGGCTGCATAAAACAGGACGGTTGAAGCTGATATATAGCATATCTGAAAACACGTGTGAGATTGTACGCCACTGATAGGAGTTATTTATAACGAGCTGCAGCGGCCTGATAATCAGAAACTATATGGAGATTGATATGCTAATTATATGCAATTTATAAGAAAACTAGATAACATGTCACTCACTATACGCTCGCTGACATAAATGTGTTTCACTGGGGAATCAACGTGTTTTTTTAACCCCAACATCCATAAATTACCGACAACTAAGTTGGCTTTCAAGTGAGTGCAAAATATTCAGATGTGACAAAATAGACGTAAACGATTTTGAACTCTTCTTGATTGATGACACGTTTTATATTTAACATTTAAAAGGTAATAAAAAAGAACAAAAACAAATATATTCGGAACCGGTGGTTCAAGGGAACGGTTGACACTGATATATAGCATATCTGAAAACACGTGTGAGATTGTACGCCACTGATAAAAGTAATAATCGAGTAGTACCACAAATGTAAAACGCATTGGCCTAACGATGTGTTGATGCGGAACCACCATCGTCTAAGAGAACGCCGGCTTAACGCTGGTGCGGGAAGCAAAATGATAGACCCCCATGTTATCTTGGCTATGCCTTTTAATTTTATTTTAAGAAGTACCCATTTGTATTACCGAAATACCCAGCTTTTATTATGGCAATGCCACCTAACATGATTTTAGTTGTTTATCATACCATGTATATTGTCTTATATGATTTTAACAAACTAACATTCTTGTATATACATGTACATATATCTCTCTTATTACTATGACAAATAAGTCTGTAATGACTTTTATTTCTGTCAATAAAATATCTGTCTGTCTGTCTGTCTGTACCCATACTGGAGCAATGTCACGCAAACTGTAGGCACATATAGGCTAAACTGGGGCAAGAGAACATCCTGAGGATGATGAGACACAAAATTCGAAATTCGAGCACTGGCGGTCTGAGGCCGAGCACGCTACCTCTCGGTCTCGGAGGCCCCCCACAATATTGAATCCTTATGAGGCCAGCGTGGGGCTCGAACACGCGATCTCCCAGTGCACCAGGGCCCCAGCCCTGTGCCAAGGAGGTTCTATGGCTATATAACCTCCTTAAATGCACCTACACTGGACCAATGTCACGTTAACGGTAGTGTGTTTCAAGGCTGTACCTGTACAGGGGCCGCGCATGTGTCATTGAAGGTAATCTAGGACATCGGAGGAGCCATAATTGTCTTGGGTTCTGTGCTTATTAGGTCTCCTCATTAATGGTAATTGGCTAATTTGTACAAAGGGAGCAGTAGGGATAAGGTACTGGACAAAAGACAAGACTTAGACACATTGTTGGTTTATTGTTGGGCCACCGTCTGCGACGCTGGCCCAACATTAAACCAACACTGTGTGAACCTTTCTTGTTCGCTAGGTAATTACGCAGACAGAAAACGTGCGGGCAGACGCCGCGCAGCCAGAAAATAACGCTAATAAGGACATGGACGACCTTCTCCATTTGACTGAGATGGCTGGCATCTCGACCAGTAACCTGATATTCAGGTTAACCTAGCGCACAGCCCACAGAACACGGCGGGTATATGTACATTTGAATAAAATCATTTTATTCCTATAGAACCCCATTTTAAAAATACACAAGTTAGATATTTAAATCATGACATTATGTGATTTTTAATTAGAGAGAAAAAGATTTATGGACCCTAAAATGTGATACTGAAAATATTTGTCATTTATTAGATTTGTGATATTTTAATTAATCACCAAATTATGTAATGGAAATATTCACCCCTTTGAGGTTGTGTTCCTCTGAAATGACCCACAACTTGAAGTAAATTAAAAAATATCCATTTGTCAAAATGTCTGTCATTGTTTTCTCGCTGAGTGAAGCCACGTTCATCTCGAAATGCACTGTTTATTGATCTTAGAGCTCTGGATATACAATTTTAATTTCCAATTACTCAAAGAGGTTTCTCGCTACCGCGATCCACAAATTGAAGTGACCGGAAAATGCTCTGTTTTTTTCAGACTAGCTCATTTTGTACATCAGTTTCACGTACTCTAGTATTTGACCCTTATCCTGCTATGGTAATCTGTTCAAATTTTCAGCCACGTGAAGTTGTGTCTCGCTATCGCGACCCACAACTTCAAGTGACTGAAAATTACTCATATTTGTTTAATTTGAGCACAAATATTTTCAAATCTTTGTGTTCAGACACACATTTCATTCCCAATATCGGTGATTTGAGCGACTAATAAAACAGGTTAATACGACAATAGTCGTCATCAGCAGGATGGGGGTTAAGACATTTTCACGTCTAAAAACTGGTTAACCCTTTAAGGCCTCACGATGCATTAAAGCATCATTTCACATCACTGTAAACAGACTTAATTTTCCTCCAACTAAGGGTTTTATAATGAAAATTTCCATGAAACTCTTTTACCAATACATGGCAATTTTCTTAAATTTTTCACCAACTTCAAGTCATCTTCATCCACTACAAGTCGAGAATTGCGGCAGCAATTCTCGACTTGTAGTGGATGAAGATGACAATGGTAAATTCAGGCTTGAAAGGGTTAAACAAGTGCCAATAAAACCACAGAAATAATAGGGCCCACTATAGTCGACATCCGTGCTCAAAGGGTTAAAATAATATTATTAAAGAGGTGAAACCATAATAGTCGTGATTGGAACTCAAAGGGTTAATTCGACGTTATTTGCTTTTTTAATGTACTTTCTGCTGTTTGACTTTTGACTGCAGAGTTAGAGACATATGTATATGTACAAATATGATGTATATCAGAGTAGATCACTTGTAAACATTACAGCAAAGTTCTCTCTCTCAGCTAAACCTGAATCCATCCAGAGGTGATCGTGTATTTTGGATTTGTCTTTGACAAAGAATACAAATACTTTGAACAGAATAAAAGTAGGCCTGATTCCAAGCCTTAGTGACCATGACGCGATAACTGCAGTGAGCTGCTGATATCGATATAAACCCCAAAATTACCATAGGAAACCCCCGAAAAATCATGCAGTATATGAAAACAAGCAGACATGATAAAATTTAAGAAAAAAAACAAAAAATTTTCATAGAAATTTTTTAGAGACAATAAGAAATGAGTAAACGAAATCTGGACTGAGTTTAAAGCTGAGATTAGGCCTACTTGAAGGTCAAAGGGTTGATGTCAAGGTGACCTTGTGTCATTATATGTGATCATCTACCCCCTCCCCCTCCCTCTGACCTACACAGACAAGGTCAGGCGACCAGATAATGACAGACGCGTGTTACTATGACCAGTGGTCATAAACAACGGTAATCACTAGAAGTGTCATGTCCTGTGCTGGGCAACGCCATGCAGCCAGGGAAAATACAAATCCGGCTATTGTTAACGATAATGATACTGGTGCGGCTTCTGAGCGTGATTGACTCAGTAATGATACGTACGTGATGAGCGATAATATGACAAACAGGGATCGTGTTCTGAGGCCATAAGACTTAAAGTAATAAGGTCGTCTGCAGTGCGGCAGCCTGGTAATGGTTTCGATGTATTTAGAATTACAGGCTGCAACAAGGACGGCCGGAAATATAGGCTAAGGTACAGCCAGGGGAGTAGATGGGGGGTCCATGGGGGTTTAAAAAACAAAATTGCTATGCGGTTCATGCATTTTGCCAGTGTATTTTTTAGATGGCCAAGAGTTTAAACAATCTCAGATTTGGACATTCTGCATCCTGTTAAGTCTACACGGCGGGGGCACTGGTGCAGTGGTTAAAGCTGACTGCAGACTTAAAGTCGGAGATCGTGGGCTCCAACACCACTGGGGCGGGGGCCCTAGGGTAGTGGTTAGCACCGCTGCCTTTTCACGCCAGAGTTCGGGGTTCGGTTCCCGGTCTCGGCGGTTTGAAAGAAACAAAAATGTTTCTTCCCCATCCACGTGTGAAAGTTAGTATTGTGGGGAGCCTCCGTGACCGAGAGGTAGCGTGCTCGGCCTCAGACCGCCAGGGTTCGAATTTCGAATCCTGTGTCTGGAGGACAGTGTCATCTCAATCATCTCACCATCCTCAGGAGGTTCTCCTGGCCCAGTTTAGCCTATATGTGCACAAAGGTGGCCTAAAGCCCGATTCATTTTTTTTCCAACACCACTCCGGCCTTCAAGTTGCAAAGAAACAAAATGTTGCTCCCCCGCTGACTCGTAAAAATTCAATATTGTGAGGAGCCTCCGTGGCAGAGAGGTAGCGAGCTCGGCCTCAGACCGCCAGGGCGCGAATTTCGAATCCTGTGTCTGGACGGCAGTGTCATCTCATTCACATCAACATCCTCAGGATGTTCTCCTGACCCGGTTTAGCCTATATGTGCACAAAGGTGGCCTGAACCCCCATTCATTTCATTTCATGTTAGGCCTACATAGTAATACACCTTTCCCAATAGCAACACGCCACACAGTGACTAAAAACTGAACTATTTAGTTGGGAGTCCTGTCACACTCTTTTCTATTACAACACGCCACACAGTGATTAAAACTGAACTATTTGGTTAGGAGTCCTGCTTATGCGCAAAATCGTGCAAACAGTGTATTCCATCTACAAATCTGAAACCAGTTATGTGGCCATCACGTGCCATCGTGTACTTAAATAGTCTTGCGCCTCCATTGCTGATTATTCTGAAGCAGCCGTACTGGAGACGACCTGATCTCTTCAACTTATGAGCTAATCTGCTAATTCATTTCATGAATGTAATAGTTCAGATGAACTTGATTATCAGGCCCACTTTTAAACCCTGTCTTGCCTCACCCGTATATATATCGTACCCTTTGGATATGAAAGGGTGTATCTGCCACCTTACAAACTAAATCGGATTGTCCTATTTCCAAACAAAATAATAATAATACAGTCACGGTCAAAATGGTTGACGTGAGGACAAACAATTTCACATCACCTGCCCCCCCCCCACCCCCATGAAACTTGAGGGTCTCCCCTGTTTTCTATCAGATGATATTGGATCCACCACTAATGAGAAAAGCCGTATACACGTGTCGGGTTATGTAAGATCCTTGGTTTCCTGATTGTCACACAATACGTAACATTACATCCATCCAATCAACAGGCCTGTACAGAATGTTGTATCAATGATGGCCCAGCGTCGTAGACGGTGGCCCATCATTAATACAACGCTGGGCGAATGTCATATGTTAAATGGGTTGTAAACAACAGGCTTTTGCGAAGGTTGTTTTAATGATGGGACAGCGTCGTAGACAGTTGCTCACTAATGATACATAATATCTTGTGTTGACTGGACTGAAGAGACTTTTAGCGGATGTTGTATCAATGATGGGCCAACGTTATTACAGCATTGGATAATGTATTATGTTGACTGGACTGTGGAGGCCTTTAGCAAATGTTGTAATAATGATAGGCCAGTGTCGTAGACGGTGGCCCATCATTGACACAACATTGGCTAAGGGTTATAGCTGACCAGAAGCCGGGATGCCGATCCGATTCTGGCTTAGAGTTGGGCCAGCGTTGCAGAATGTGGCCCAGCATTAGGACAGCATTGTGTCACATATGGTATCTGCTGTGCTTTTAGTGGTCTGATGTATCAATGTTACTCAATCCTCTTCCAGAGATGACATATCTGCTAATGGTGAATTCCACCTGTTATAACGTCATAATCACCACCCATGGATCACTACACGACACACCTTGTATTGTTTAAAACAGGTGGGTCGTCACGAATATGCGTGTGTTGAAGTGAACCACACCTGCACGGAGTCTGCACTGCAGGATGAGATATTTGTAATAGCATCTGCGTGTTATTGTTATAATAAGACATTTACAATGACAGATGAATGTTATTGTTCTATGTTAGGATCCTTAAATAAACTTAGGCCACACGCAAACAATCTTCCATGCCTTAATGTAGTATTGCACTATGCATCAATTTGATTATGTATTTCAACCTTTTTTAAACAATTATATTTGCTACAATATTTAGGCCTACCATACTATTGGTATATTAGTTACTATTGCTAATCTTACTTAATTTTATTATTGTTAGCCAGGGAGTTAGCATCATTTTAATCAATACTTGAAATATTCAATAAATTGTAATATGAATATAATATAATGTATGTGGCCTCTACGCCTCTAGCGACCACTGCTAGGTCTTAGTGGAGGTCTCCTGATCAAAAACATTTATAACACTGCCTACATTACTATGTATTTTATTTGCTCAAATAAATGGATATTAATTTATTGAATATTTAGAAGAGATATGATACATCGTCCAAGTAAGTTAATATCCGTAGATCTGCATATAGTTACATAAAAGTTTACTTCAATATCTTTATTCATCATTTATAACGATTGTATTACTATACATTTTGAATGCTTTATATTCATTTTAATAACACATTAGTCTGCAAGATTATCTTGTCGTCAATAAATATGTATCGTTTTATCTATCGATCAATCTATCTATGTTCAAAATAAGAATAGACAATGATGTGTAATAACGCGTTGTACAAAAACCCTTTCAGCGCAGGGAACGACTTTAGACGTAAGATTTTGAAGTATAAAAACGTCCCCCGTACTGAAATAATTAAATATTTATAAAGGCCGTAGACCCATAACACAGGTATTCAAATGAAGCGCGAAGAGCAAACTGAAACATTTATGATGATTTCAAATTGAAAAAAGACCTTTTGATTTTCCTGGTTTAAGCAAAAATATTTCAGCGCTTCAAGCATGTTAAAGGAACTGGCCCACGCTAAAATCATCAAAAAATCGGTGATTTTATTTCGGGTTCCTAATATGACCATATGATGTAAACATGTACATAGACAAGAACTGCAATTTTTTATAATTTTTGTGCTGCGCATTCACCAGTTAGGCTAGATATAGAGACGAAATTCCTGATTTCTAATTATTGACAACCATGGCAAAAATAGGAAATGCGGAAATTTCGTCTCTATATCTAGCCTAACTGGTGAATGCGCAGCACAAAAATTATAAAAATTTGCAGTTCTAGTCTATTTACATGTTTACATCATATGGTCATATTAAGAGCCCGAAATAAAATCACCGATTTTTTGATGATTTTAGCCTGGGCCAGTCCCTTTAAGTGATAATACGGGCTAAATTATTGATAATCTCGCTAATACTGAGAGTTATCAAAACAAAATATAAACCACACATCGTCACCTTGGTATTAAAGGGTCATAAGTGACACCTTGCAATGTGGCATATACAGCCCTTTTACCTTTTCAAGCCCGGATTTACCGTTGTAATCTTCATCCACTACAAGTCGCGAATTGCTGTCGCAATTCCCGACTTGTAGTGGATAAAGATGACTTGGTGGGAGTGAAAAATGACAAAAATATATAGATTATATTAAAACAGCTCAAGGGAAATGTTCGTTCTAAAATCCCCAAGCTTATCCAATTAAGTCATTCTTCCACGATTAAAATGAGGCTTTGATGTATCGTGACGATGTAATATTACATACAAACTTACTTACTATTTGTGTTGATTATTACTGATGATGACCTCGAACTATCAATCAATCAATCAATCAATCAATCAATCAATCAATCAATCAATCAATCAATCAATCAATCAATCAATCAATCAATCAATCAATCAATCAATCAATCAATCAATCAATCAATCAATCAATCAATCAATCAATCAATCAATCAATCAATCAATCAATCAATCAATCAATCAATCAATCAATCTAACAAACAAACAAACAAACTTCTATAGCGCCTATATGTCCTCAGCGGACCGAGCTTAGAGGCGAACAAATCCTTAACGTGATAATGTGTCATAATCGAGGCCAAAGCGGGCTCGTCAACAGGGGGGCCGGGCTGCTGAGGAGCTAGTGTGACCTTTGGCCTGTCTTTTGTCCCCTAGGCTGTTGTTACTGCCCCCTGTCGGTTATATAACTCTCCCACCTGAGATGTTCTGCTGCTGAGAACACACACCTGCCGTCACCAGGACAACGCCCTCAGCTCATCTTGTGGATCACAAGAACCATCCGTTATTACTATACGCCCACACAGACACCTTAACTGATTAACCCGTTCAGCGCTGAGACCGTCTTTATACGTCAGAATCTGACGTCTGTAGACGCCAGATTCGGACGCATAAAAACGATCCCCGCGCTGAAATAATGAAAATATTTCTAATGAGACCCATAACAAAAGTATTCAAATGAAGCGGAAAGAGCTGAATAAGGCATTTATGATGATTCATATTAAAAATAACAACCTTGGTCTCCATGGTTTATACTCCATGGTCTGTGAGGGGATTATATACAGCCCCAACATGCCAAGGGTTATTAATGGATTATATTCGGACGTATAAAGACGATCCCCGTACTAAAAGAATTAAAATATTTCTAATGAGACCCATAACATAGGTATTCAAATGAAGCGGAAAAAGCTGAATAAGGCATTTAATACGATTAATACTTAATGGTCTGTGAGGGGATTATATACAGCCCTAGCATGCCAAGGGTTAGTAATGGATTATACTCGGCCGTGGCATTACAAGGGTTAGTCAAAGGATTATATAAGGCCCCAGCAGGATAAGGGTCTGTGAGGGTATTGTATTCTGAGCTCTATATAATATCCTGATATTTTCTCGTTATCACGCTCCCGTCATCTCACACACGTGGCGCTCCTTTACTGGATCCTTAACCCTTTGAGTGCGGGCGACGCTTTTAAGCGCATTCATACTGTTTTTCCACAACTAAAATTTGACAGAAATTGAACAAATATGCATGTATAAATCTTGAGTAAAGCCCCCATTGTGAAATTTAGCAGGTTTAATTTTTAAGTAAGGATGTATTTTCCTTTCATTTGAAGTTGGCAATTGCGTGAGCAATGCCAACTTCAAATGAAAGGAAAATGTTAAGTAGTAATGAAGCACTTAAAGAGTTAACCCTTTCAATGCGGGGACCGCTTTATTCACGACGTCAGATTCTGACGTCTATAGAGGTCTCCGCATAATGATTTAGAATTGAAAGAAAACACTTTGGTTTTCATGGTTTATACAAAAATAATTCAGTGACAAAAAATATTTTCTGACAAAATTATTATGAAATAAACTTGGCTCACTAAATGTTAGAGAAAATGAGCTTACCGATCGTAGAAGACATACCACTACAAATGTTTAGATCAATAATATAATAGTTTCATTATTCAGCGTAAAATGCCAATTCTGTTACCAAACCTTGTCACTTCTGTTACAGCAATGTCACTTTCGTTAGATCAACAATTTTGTAATTTAAAAAAAATTATACTCCAAAATACGCTTAACTCTTTAGGTGCTTCATTACTACTTAACATTTTCCTTTCATTTGAAGTTGGCATTGCTCACGCAATTGCCAACTTCAAATGAAAGGAAAATACCTCCTCACTTAAAAATTAAACTTGCTAAATTTCACAATGGGGGCTTTACTCAAGATTTATACATGCATATTTGTTCAATTTCTGTCAAATTTTAGTTGTGGAAAAACAGTATGAATGCGCTTAAAAGCGTCGCCCGCACTCAAAGGGTTAAAGACTGTATTCCATAATACAAAGTTTTAATATGAATATTGTTGAAATGCGAGGCATTGTAGCTATTTCGAAAAGCGCAATGTCTGCTACTTTTGTCATTTTACATTTGTGTAGTGGCTCTACATAAGATAAATTAAATATAACTAATTTTATTGGTGTTAATTTACAATCCACACTTTCATCGCTGTACCATATTTATGTCTGATTGTAAAAAAACCGGTTTAATTAGTTATTTGTGGTACAAATTGACCATAATATCCAGTAACAAAAGTGACATAAAATCACACACACATCCTCTACCTACGACCTTCCGCTTCCCTAAACAAAATGTATGACCAGTAAGCTTGCTAGCGTAGTGACACACACATCATATAGACTTTTTTAAGTGTTGGTGAAAAAACCCCTAGAAATGATTTGATTATATTATTTGCTGTTTCTGGATCTCCAAAAGTGCATTTACCAGATAATAATTTTGGTGATTAAATGCACCAGAAAAAAAATATATATAATCAAACAATTTCTTGTTTTTTTTTAAAGTTTTTTTTATCCCATTTCCACTAGAAAAGTTAAGATGCTTTTGAATTTTCTAATAGAAATGAGAGAGCGTAAATATACCTAATTTGTAAATAATATTTTTTTCGGGAGGAGGGGGGGGCGCTGAGATTCGCCTAAAGGTCGACAACCCAATAAGTTCACCAAGGTCGACAAAGATCGAAAAACCTTGACATGAAAGAAGAACATTGTGCTTTTTACATCAAACAGATCACTTCCGGTACGTTTATCTTCCGGCTGGAGTAACATCCAGTCCTCTTATTATATGTGACGTCAGAAGGTGTGCTATGCTGGCAGGAAAACTGCAGTAACTGCTCACTTTACGAATCAGCAGTTACTGCTGTTTGTCTTTGAACATAGAAAAGGCAAACAGCAGTAACTGCTTAATTTATTGAATACTTTATAAGTTTTCTATTATATTCAAGTAAGCAGTTACTGCTGTTTGTCTTTGCACGGCAGACATTATACCAGTACTCGATGGCAGAAGATAATTCTGCAGCTCAAAGACAAACAGCAGTAACTACATACTTTTTAAGTAAGTAGTTACTGCTGTTTGTCATTTCTCGGTGGTCAGTATGCCAGTACTCGATGGCAGAAGAGACTTCTGCAGCTCAAAGACAAACAGCAGTAACTACATACTTTTTAAGTAAGTAGCTACTGCTGTTTGTCTTTGCACGGCGGACAGTATGCCAGTACTCGATGGCAGAAGAGAATTCTGCAGCTCAAAGACAAACAGCAGTAGCTGCTCACTTGTGAAGTAAGCAGTTACTGCCGTTTATCTTCGTATGAACGGTGTAGGCAAACATATTGTAGTTAGCAGTTACTGCTGTTTTCCTTTGCCATCCATACAAAGACAAACAGCAGTAACTGCTAACTTTACAAGTGCGTAACACCAAAGATTCTACTGTTCTAGACACTTTAGCAGACTCTTTAATAACACCTTTGGAGACAGTGAGGCATGCAGCAGGGACTGCTTACTTCATTGTAAATTAGAGGGGTTCTGCCCAGCAAACATGAGATGTTGGCCCAACGTTAGTTTACTGTTGGCCTACCGTCTATTACGATGGCCGAACAGTAAACCAACATTGGGCCAACATCTCATGTTTGTTGTTGGCCCACCGTCATAGATTTTGGCCCAACAGTGAACCAACGTTGGACCGACGTCTCATGTTTGCTGGGTAGTTTGAGATGCTATTTTTTATCCATTTGAGGCTGGCGTGCCATCCTCATCAAACCATATACATTGAATCAATGTAGATTTAATGCTGGGCCACCGTCTGCGACGCTGGCCCAGCATTAAATCAACATTGATTCAATGTATAATATTTGCTGGGGATGAAATGCCAGCTTCAAAGTGAACTTAATGACAAATCTGACACTGTGTTGCAGCACTGAGTCTTGAAAAGCTGGGGGGGGGGGGGCAAGGATGGTTATAAGGGTATCAAATGCCAATGTCCTCCAGACAAAGGATTCGTGCCTGCTTATAGCCCTGGAAGCATGAGGCCAATCACACTACATCTAGTTCACAGAGAATCAACACAATGTTAATAAATGAATCTGAGTCTGAGTCTGAGTCTGAGTCTGTTAAGTGCTTACTTACTACTGAGCGGAGAAGAATATTCTGTTTCATTGAGAGTTGAATACCGAGAAACAAACCCTGAATTCTTGAATGGCAGCCGGTAGCGCAAGCCACCACAACAGGGTTCCCTGGTATGGTCGAAGTGGCCACATTCTATATGGTAGATAAGCAGATAAGGAATTTCATCGCGACTTTTAAATCCCAGTTTTAAATCGCGATCACATATCAAATGGGAGGACTTGATGTATAAATTTGTCCCGAATTACGGTATTTACTGTAGCTGACATAAAAGACAAAAGTTTTATATCAGAGGAAACATCTCCATTACGTTTATCTCCTAGTTTCCAGCTTCATCATCTTCTGATCATTTTCCTCAGTAAACATCCAAGTTTACATGTATAATTCGTATTGATGAAAGGGAAGATCGCACCCGAGCCGTTTCCGCTATATATAACCCCGAAAAAAAGACTATTCCGCGGCATCCGAGCTACATTTTTCAGCTCGGTTCGCGGAATTGAGTGCTACATATAAGTAGAAGCCACTGTGAAGATTAAAGCGACACAATCAGGCCAAAAATTACCCGAGAGCAAAAATTGTATTTTCGCTTCTTGATATGTTCATAATATGTGAACATGTCCATAGACTAGAAATGTGGGAGATTTTTAAATTTTGAGGTAAAAAAGAAAACCCTATTTATGCGTTTTTTTCTGTATTTCTTATTTTGGACATGCATATCCGAAATTAAATATCATCCTTATTTCTCCTTTAGCTGGTAAACGCGCAGCACAAAATGGAAAAAAACCCTTACGCAATTTAATTCTAGTCTATGGACATGTTGACCACGTTGACGTTTATTATAGACCCCACAAGGAGCCAAAATAAAAATGATGATTTTGAACTGGTCGTGTCGTTTTAAATATATGGATAAAAGGTTACCCTTAAAAAGATGCTGCAAAAGTTTTCTCAACGGTTTATTGTAATATCAGGTGTGCATCAGGTGTGCTCAAAAAAACATCAGAGATAATATTATGTATTATCTCTGATCTCTGGCTAGCCAATATCTAACCATGCAATAAGGTCTCACCACCCTAAATAAGTTGACATCCAGGGAGGTGTCTACTAATGAAGGAATCTTCACACAAAATATTTCTAATTGGGCTGTTCCAACCTTTAGTGAAACAAATTAAAATACAGAGAACTTATACTTTCATGAATATTTAATAAGCACATGTTATCTCCTTCGTCAAGAATATTAGACATAACTGTTCATGATAATCTCGCAGGGATACAGTGGGTTAAAATTATGTGTCTGGTCTGTGAAAGAGAGTACGGATTTTGGCCCAATTTTAACTATGCTGACCTATTTACACAGTAGGGGGCGTGGCTCAAAATCTGTCTGTTAAGCATTCCAATAGCGGGCCTGCTTTTGCACAAGGACATTCTAAACCTTATCCTGATTTGTTACACTAAAGGTTTAATAGATCGAACAATGGTGAATTCGCCTTGCAGAATTAAGGCAGTTTACATGTGTTTCAGTGGGACCGACATTTGGGGTGGTAAGACCATATGTATAATTTTTAGGATGGCGTCCAAGATGGCCGCCAAATCCTTAAATTCCGATTACCTGACATTTTTATTCAATTACATTTATTCAACAAATGCCATGTAGTTTTTAAATGTAGCAAATGACCTTGAATGTTCTATTTGTTATGCGCGTATAACTATAATAAAGACGAATTGTACTGTACATGATTGTATTTGTACTGCCGTGTGCGGTAGCAATGACTAGCGTTACCGGCAGAGAATGAATCAGTCTAAACTAGAGATCTTTACAAATCATCAAACGCGTGGCGGAATCAGAAGAGAGGGCAATATTGTGCATTTTACACCAAATAGTGGAGATGTTTGGATGCAATATCCGGCTCTAATGTATGGATGAACCATTAGTGTGATATTACTGCCGAGCAAAGGCAAACAGCAGTAACTGCGTTCATTGACTGCACACTTGAAAAGTGGGCAGTTACTGCTAGTTGCCTTTGTAAAAAGGTCCACCGCGGTGGCTCATTCGCCCGGCATATTCTGTGAAACTGAATAGCATTAACCTCACCGAGCTGGCTAATACAATGAAGTATGTGGGAGGGGTTCTTACATAACTTGTTTTCATCGAGTAGCCATTCAAACGTGTTTCTGGTGACGTCACTGTGTTATACAGAATATAGTTACTTTTGGATGTCGGTTCACCTCAGCCCTTCCATCGTCAAGCATGCCTATGGTAAAGGATAAAGCCCGAGGAGCTCTACATTCTTAGCTGTGGAAAAGGCCGAGGCCGAAGACGGAGGCCTTTTTCACAGTTAAGAATGTAGAGCTCCTCGAGTTTTAATCAACAGGTCGGTCACACCTGGCTGTTTATAGTACTATTAGGGCTACCGTGATAATTGGTCAGACTTGGTCAACAAGAACTCTCCATTCCCGGCTCAGAATGTAGTGGTCGGACAAAGCAAATAATGTAGTGGTGTGTTTTATTTCGTTTTATTAGCCGTTATAACCAGTATTAGGCTGGGCTGTTATGGTGCTGCCCGCTGAGAAGTGCAGCACTTTTTGTATTCGGGTGTTCTTACACCCTAATTGGTGCAGCTTGGTGCAGCATCTTCTTGCACCCATTAAAAAGAGGGGCACAACGGTGCAGTAAAGTCACGTGGTCAGTTTAACTATACTCTAAGCACGTTATTGGTTACCGTATTCTACCGTATTCGCTGGTACAGCACTTTTTTTCCACTGCGCAGAAGTGTGTGGTGTAATTGCCTTGCACCCAAAATGCCCAGTCGAATATTGAATAATAAGCCTATAGGGAACGAAATAAGTGTTTAAACATAAAGATTTGCAAATGTTTGATCTCGAATTAAATAAATATGAGTAATTTTCACCCACTTGAAGTTGTGGGTCGCGCTAGCGAGACACAACTTCAAGTCGGTGAAAATTTAAATTATTTAATTCAGCGATTTATGGTAAAATACCGTTCTGTACATGTTGGATTCGAACCTTTCAAGGAAAACTAAATCTAGAGTGAAAACGGGACAGTTCATTGGTGTGGTATACTTTGCGCATGAATACATCTCTAACAAATAAAGGGTTACCAATGTGGACAACAAATAGAGACATAACGCAGTTATGGAAGTCAAAACGTAAACAAAGATTTAATCTTGAATTCTGTGAAACGCGGTGACGTCACCGGAAACCCTTTTGAATGGCTACTCGCTGAAAACAAAGTTATATAAGATCCCATCCCATATACACCTTTGTATTAGCTAGCTCAGTGACAACAATGGAGCTTAATGCTCTTAAGTTTCACATAATTTATTATGTGTTTTTTGCGCAACTCTTCATCACTTATTACTACATTACCACAGTAACAAAAACACCAGAAGTTTAACCAACAATGTCTCGATTGAAATATTATCGGTTCTCCATCTCGTGCTTAGTTTGTAATTACACAACCATGGCATTACACTAAGCGTAACAAAGGCGAGCGTGAACGCAAGCGCAACAAATGATGAAATACTCTATTATACTATTGCCAAAAATTTCCCTAAACGTACAGATGCGAAGTCAAACGTTTGCGTGGGTGTGTTTTACGCTGAATGTTTTAATGTCGGGCTAGCGTCGCAGACGATGTACCAACATTGAAACATCATCGGTTAAAAGTCTCGTGCTTTACTTGGAATTACATTAAACTAATGGATGATGGCAATACAGTAATAGATAGCGACATTACACTAATGGCAGATGGCCGCCATGGAGAAGGTTTAACTTGTAGGTTAAACGTTTTGTTCTTCAATCAATGAATCATATGTTTGAAGATGAGACAGTGACACCTATCTAACCCTATTATCGCCCATTATTATGTGATTACTCAGTCAATAACCAACGGGCAGTACCCGCATTAATATCATTATCCTTCATCATAGCCGGATTGTATTTTTCATCTAGCATGCGTTGCTAGGCAACCCTCTGCAGATCTATCACTCCAGGTGTAGGTGCAGAGATGGGTCTATTAGTGTATTACTCTTGGAAGCCATCGACTCGCGCCAACCGTATGTTTTTCATCATTGCAGATGGATTAACTAACTAGTAGGCTGCTCCGATGTAGAAAAAAGTTCTAAACACACAGGACGCGTTAATACTTAGCAAAAAACGCGTGAGATGAAGTGCAAACGGTGTTCATATGAGTGTGATATGAAAAAACACAGCACTCGTCCAATGAATAAGGTGTGAGCCTTCGGGCAAACACCTCATTCATTGGACATAAGCTGTATTTTCCCACATGGCACGAAAAAATGGACAACGTTTTCGATTTTCCCTGAACACTGTGAGATTCACCGGTCCACCTATGGTATTCTATCCTCTAAATTGAATAACAACTGCATAAATACGGTGATAGACTGATCTCATCATGTAACAGGCTGATCAGCCACTCTTTCATTGGTCAGGGGTGGAATACCATACATGATCTGATTCATCTTATCTTCATGTTCTCATATTTCCGTTACCCTTTAAGCGCCAAGTGTAACCATGGTGGTTGTTAATTTGTTTTATTAGCCGATTAAATCACTTTTATTGAGAATGAAATGAGTGTGCTTAAACACCAATATTTGAAAATGTTTAGTTTCAAATTAAACCTTCAAGCCCAAGCATTGAAGCATCATTTTACACCATTTAAAACATACTTGATTTTTTCATAAATAAGGGTTTTAGAAGGACAATTTCGACGAAATTGTTCTATGAATACATGGCAATTTTCTTAAATTTCTCACCCACATCAAATCATCTTCATCCACTACAAGTCGAGAATTGCGACAGCAATTCGCGGCTTGTAGTGGATGAAGATGACAATGATAAATTCAGGCCTGAAAGGGTTAAAACAAATATGTGTGAATATGAGGGACGCGGTAGCTGAGCAAATATTAAAATAACTGTTATCCTGATTGTGCTATATTAATTACAAGTCGTATCGCTGTATGAGTGGTATTGGTAAAGTTTATCGGCCCCGCGTCAAAGACAGTGATGTATGACTAATAGCACTGTTCGATCACTTACATCAGGTTAAATTTTCAAAGATTGCTCTATTACTTGGTACACTGGAAAGTCGGCTATAAAAACATACCTCCCACGTTCAGTAAAACATATTGTTGCTGAGTATTGTGACATAAATATATATATGTCTCTGTTGGTTTTCTTGGTTATCGTCCATCTCACACGTATCAACAACCACCGTAATAATACATCAGCCCTGCCTGCCTGCCTGCCTGCCTGCCTGCCTGCCTGCCTGCCTGCCTGCCTGCCTGCCTGCCTGCCTGCCTGCCTGCCTGCCTGCCTGCCTGCCTGCCTGCCTGCCTGCCTGCCTGCCTGCCTGCCTGCCTCAAAAGGTTATATTTGCACGGTTTATCCTGAAAAGTAGCCTGAATCCATATCCAGCCATTCATTGTTATTATAGCATCATTCGCGGAAGTATCAAGTATTATTATCATCTGCCCCCTAATCACCGGATATCATTTTCAGTCACTTAAAGTTGTGTTCCGCTACCGCGATACACAACCTTAAGTGACTGAAAATTACTTGGATTTGAAAATAAAGTCATGCCATCCTTCTCACAGATTTAAAATCATTTTAGAAGATTTAGAAGGGAATAAAATCACAGAAACTCTGGTAAAATCAGTTTAGATGACATCAGTTCTCTACGCATAACCCCTTTGCTGCCAAGGTCTCATATTTAAATTATCTCTCACCTGAAGTTGTGGTCGCGGTAACTTCAAGTGGGTGAAAAAAAAATTAATTGAATCGGGCTTTAGGCCATTTTTGTGCACATACAGGCTAAATTGGGCCAGCAGAATCTCTTGAGGATGGTGAGATGAGTGAGATGACACTGTCCTCCAGACACAGGATTCAAAATTCAAATCTTGAAGGTCTGAGGCCGAGCACGCTACCTTTCGATCACGGAGTCTCTCCACAATACTGACTTTCACGAGTGGATGAGGTAAAAACATTTCTGTTTCTTTCAAACCGCCGAGACCGGGAAACAAACCTCGAACTTTTAATTTTTCAATCATTCAATCAATCAATTGATCAATCAATCAATTTATTGATAAATCAATCAATCAATCAATCTATCAATCAATCAATCAATCAATCAATTAATCAATCAATCGATCAATCAATCAATCAATCAATCAATCAATCAATCAATCAATCAATCAATCAATCAATCAATCAATCAATCAATCAATCAATCAATCAATCAATCAATCAATCAATCAATCAATCAATCAATCAATCAATCAATCAATCAATCAATCAATCACAACTGTGCAGATTATTTGTCCTTTAGAATGCTAAGAGTTTCATGCAGCGAAATCAATGGGAAATTGAGACTCTTGTTCACCTGTTTAGCCTACCATATTAGCAATCTAATTGGGAGCATGCGCCGTACTGAGTGTCTATTACATCTATGTGGGCGAAGTGTGGTGTGGTGATGTAACTATTATTGCATAATTCACGGAAATGTTGTGCACCTGTCTGTAGTGGCATCAAGTGGCGGTCTGACGGATT
Source organism: Flabesymbios commensalis (assembly GCA_964017125.1). NCBI lineage: Eukaryota > Metazoa > Annelida > Polychaeta > Terebellida > Flabelligeridae > Flabesymbios > Flabesymbios commensalis. The sequence goes on along the minus strand of OZ024910.1, from coordinate 5,378,868 downwards.
CAGGTGTCTCTTGTGTGAAGCTCTGGCACAGGCATTGGTGACAAAGAGCGGGGGCCCTGCTGCAGTGGGTAAAGCTGTCTGCTTGGAAAGTTGGGGATCGCGGGTTCGAACCCCGCTCGGGCACTCAGGTTTAAAAGAAACAGATGATTCTTTCCCGCTTACTCGACAAGATTCAATATTGTGGAGAACCTCAGTGACCGAGAGGTAGCGTGCTCGGGCTCGGACCACCAGGGCTTCAATTTAGAATCATGTGTCTGGAGGGCAGTGTCATCTCATTCATCTCACCACCATCATGGGGTTCTACTGGCCAAGTTTACAGGTTTAGCCTATATGTGCACAAAGGTGGCCTGAAACGCCATTCATTTCATAATGATGTCTAAAACGACTTGGGCTTGAATCTTCATAAAAGGTGTTATTCAAATTAATGAATCTATGACTGAATGAATAAATGAATAAATGAATAAATGAATAAATGAATAAATGAATAAATGAATAAATGAATAAATGAATAAATGAATAAATGAATAAATAAATAAATGAATGAATGAATGAATGAATGAATGAATGAATGAGCTAATGAACAAACGAACAAACGAAGTATATATAGCATAAAGCACAAAGTGTGTACTTAGCTACGACATTTGAAGTATCTGTGTAAAAATTATAGCCTTTTCCCTGTTTTCTAATTAAATTGTGTCCATAAGATACTAGTACATCTTAATATCCTCATCCATGTACAAATCAATGGGTAATACTTAGAACATTATTTGTGCTAATACAATTAAAATATAACACCCTACCTTCGATTCGGTTTCTCCTCTGTTATTTCAACTGTGCCCCTTTTTTTAAAGATTTATATCCATTTATATTTAGATCAGAAATTTAATCTGAAGCCAGGTCTGCGTAGACAATAATGTGTATTGTATTGCATTGTTGTCGGCCTATATTTATATCACAAGGTGATTTATGGCAATAACATACACAGCTTGTAAGTGGTGTGAAGACACCCTGTTCACATTTCATCCCACCGTGACGCAGTGTGTACTTTGACCGATGGATAAATTGTGTTTTAATTCACCAGAACACTCGACTGGCTGAGATGCCACTTGACACATATAACCAACTGACACAACACGTTGAATCAACGCTGGTCCAACGTCGTAGACGGTGGACCAACGTCAAATCAACATTGATTTAACGTATTGTGACTGCTAGGATGACTTGATGATCGTTTACCCCACGTCACCAACACGTTATCAACAAACACGTCATGGGTGTTTGTGACGTCTTATTGTCACTCTGCCAGCCCACAACACCAGGTGGCATTTACCTCACACCTACACCCCGCCTCATTTAGAAAATTGTCATCAGGCGCTCCGCGTAATTATATAGTCTTACACATGTTAGGAAACTTAATAATATTAGTTGTATGATTATCACCAAAATGGTATTATTAGAGTTTTATTTATTGTGGTAACCATATTGGTGAAGTCACATTTACTTGTCACGCATGTTTTGCGCCGATTTCTCGGTCAATTCGCAATCAATTTTCTTGCAATTTTACAAGCACTTTTTGCAAGACCACTACCAGTCACCCTGCAAATTTTCGCGAGTATTTTAAAAGTTGGACCATTTGACATGTATAAGGCAATTCAGAGCTTAAAACAGACTTTCATGTTAACCACTTAGTTCAATTGTTTTATAGAGGGACGTCGTAATTACCAAAGTCAAATAGTTTAACTTTTGAGCTATACAATATTTTGTAATGAAAATTCCACGGTATTTGGACGGGGACTCGAACATAGTCCTTGCTAAATTTCATGAAAATCGGTTGAGAATTGAATGAGAAATCGGCGAAAAACATGCGTTACAAGTTAATGTGACTAGCTGAGGACCTTCTTGTATAACTTACCCCCCCCCCCAATCAGGGTGACTGGGTTGTCATGGTTACGGCTCTGCCTCGAGATCAAATAATATTTTTTTAAAAAAAAAGTTGTACACTTTGTTAAGTTCTCAGTGTAGGTCGCATGAGTGTAGGCTTGTCTGACTAGGCCATAATATCTGTGTAAGTCGCTATGGGCTATAATACACAGACAAGCCGAGGCTGCTTCAGGAGCATTTAAAACACATCACTACATTATTTGCTTTGTCCGAATAAGGATTTCTTGGTCCGACCACTACATTCTAAGCCGGGAATGGAGAGTCATTGCTTATTAAGTACAGACCAATTATCATCGTAGGCCTATGGGCTTATAAACAGTCAGGTGTGACGAGCTGTTGATTATGAGGGCTCCTTATTATGGTCGGATGTGTTTCAAGTCAGAGAAAACCCTCAGAGCTTTACATTCTCAGCTGTGAAAAAGGCCTCGGCCTTTTCTACAGCTAAGAATGTATAGTTCCGAGGGTTTTATCCTATACACAAATAGACACGAACAATTCAATTAATGCTGGTTTTATGTTGGACCAACGTCAGAGACGGTGGCCCGACATTCAACCAGCATTGGTACTATGTCTCCTCTTTACTAGGATATTACGTACATGTTTGATAAGCTCTACGAATAAACAGACACTTAAGGAAATTAATCCCAGAACAAAAAAATGCTAAAAAATTACCAGGGACCAGACGATGCCTGGGGATTAATATTAATATTTACATGTGTTACGGTAAAAATGATGTGCATACAATGTAGTTTTAATAACCGCTTTTTATTTTCATTGTTTTATTAATAAATAAAACAATCGACATTTCGAGGCAAATGCATATACATAATTTCTGAATCATTTGCACATTGTCCTTGTGATATGTTTTTCTGAATTTATGATATGCCTTTTGTACCTCGACTACGTAAAAAAAAATGTATTTATTATTATAACATTGTATAACTGTGCCATGAGATTGAATGAATGAATGAATGAATAAATAAATGAATGAATGAATGAATGAATGAATGAATGAATGAATGAATGAATGAATGAATGAATGAATGAATGAATGAATGAATAAATGAATGAATGAATAAATGAATGAATGGTGTTTTAGGCTGCTTTGTGAACATATAGCCTAAACTGGGCCAGGAGAACCTTCTGAGGATGGTCAGTTGAATGAGATGACACTGCCCTCCAGACACATATTCGAAATTCGAGCCCTTACGGTCTGACGCCGCTGCCTCTCGATCACAGAGGCTCCCCAGAAAATTGAATCTTTACATGTAAACGGAGAAAAAATTATGTTTATTTGAAACTTGAATGCCAGAGCGGGAACGAACCCGCGATTCCCGAACTTCCAAGCAGGCAGCTTTAAAGGGACTGGCCCAGGCTAAAATCATAAAAAAATCGGTGGTTTTATTTTGGCTTCTTAATATGACCATATGATGTAAACATGTCCATAGACAACTGCAAAAGTTTTTTTAATTTTTCTGTTTTTTTTAATTTCAAAAATTTTCTGCTGCGTATTCACCAGTTAGGCTAGATATAGAGACGAAATTCCTGATTTCTAATTGTGGACAACCATGTCAACAATAAGAAATACGGGAATTTCGTCTCTATATCTAGCCTAACTGGTGAATACGCAGCAGAATTTTTTTTAAATTTTTGCAGTTCTAGTCTATGGACATGTTCAGCCTACATCATATGGTCATATTAAAAAGCCAAAATAAAATCACCGATTTTTTAATGATTTTAGCCTGGGCCAGTCCCTTTAACCATCGCACCGCACTGAGAGGGTGTGTCACTATTATGTAGCCTTTAGCAAAGACAGGCCATTAACCCTTTCAGCGCGAAGGTCGTCTTTATACGTCAGAGTCTGGCATCTATAGACGTCAGACTCTGACGTATAAAGACGTCCCCCGCGCTGAAAGAATTAAAATATGTATTATGGCCGTAGACCCATAACATAGGTATTCAAATAAAGCGGAAAGAGATAATATAACTAAGACATTTATGATGATTTTAAATTGAAAACCCCCCACAATTTTCAACTTGTAGGCCCTATAGGTGAATGAAGATGACTTGAAGTTGGTTGCAAATTTACCCTTAAAGCGCGAAATTAAATAATTGAAGTTTTCACCCATTTGAAGTTTTATCTCGCTACCGCGACACACTATTTTAAGTGGTTGAAAATTACTCATATTTGTTTATTTTAGGACCAAATATTTGCAAATATTGATGTTAAAACAGTCATTTTGTTCACAATACCTGCGATTTCGGTGGTTAAAGGGACTGGCCCAGCCTAAAATCATCAAAAAATCGGTGATTTTATTTTGGCTTCTTAATATGACCATATGATGTAAACATATCCATAGACTAGAACTGCAAAAGTTTTTTAATTTTTGTGCTGCGCACTTATCAGTTAGGCTAGATATAGAGACGAAATTCCTGATTTCTGATTATTGACCACCAAGTCAAAAATAGGAAATACAGGAATTTCGTCTCTATCATGTCTATATCTAGCCTAACTGGTGAATGCGCAGCAGAAAAATTAAAGAACTTTGGCAGTTCTAGTCTATGGACATGTTTACATCATATGGTCATATTAAGAAGCCAAAATAAAATCATCGATTTCTAGATGATTTAGCCTGGGTCAGTCCCTTTAATAAAACGGATTTAAAAACAACTATAATCGTGATCATCAGGATAAAGGTTAACACTATAGTCGTGATTAGCGGTTTTACCCTTTCAGTGCGGGGACCGTCTTTAGACGTCATAATCTGACGTCTGTAGACGTCAAATTATGACGTCTGAAGACGATCCCCGCACAGAAGGAATTAAAAAAATTATAATGGCCCTAGACCCATAGAATAAGTATTCAAATGAACGGAAATAGCTAACTAACACATTTATGATGATTTCAAATTGAAATAACCCTTTGGTCTGCATGATTTAAACAAAAATATTTAAACCTTGTGAGGATTGAGGGTTAAATATATTTGTTATTTCCTGTTAACCTTTATTAAACCGCTTAATCACTAATTTGAAGTGTGTCTCGCTATCGCGATCATGGCGATCCACTACTTCAAGTGGGTGGAAATTATTCAGATTTGTTTAATATAATTGCAGACCAAGTTATGTTTAAACACGCATTTCATTTCCAATTAAAGTGATTTAATCAGCTAATAAAACAAGAACGAGAACGACTAGAGGTTTTACCGTGTTTTGTTTTATTCCAGGTTGTTGCATCGTCCCATTGTCAAAAACAAGCTTCGTGATAATATTCATAATTCTATGAAATAAAATGTATTGTTATTTTTCATTGATGCAGAATTATTCACAATTCCAAAAATACCATCGAGGCAAATGAAAATGAAATGAATCGGGCTTTAGGCCACCTTTGTGCACATATAGGCTAAACTGGGCCAGGAGAACCTCCTGAGGATGGTGAGATGATTGAGATGACACTGTCCTCCAGACACAGGATTCGAAATTCGAGCCCTGTCGGTCTGAGGCCGAGCACGCTACCTCTCGGTCACGGAGGCCCCCCACAATAATGACTTTCACACGCGGATGGGGAAGAAACATTTTTATCTCTTTCAATCCGCCGAGACCGGGAACCGAACTCCGAACTCTGGCGTGAAAGGCAGCGGTGCTAACCACTACCCTAGGGCCCCCGCCCACCATCGAGGCACGCAGCCTGGAGAGACAGACATGCATATATAGGTTTTATTGGCAATAATAAAAGTCAATTACTGACTTATTTGCCATAGAGAGTATGTACATTTAGATACAAGAGGTTAGGCCACTATGGGTTTTTTCTCTGTTTTAGATGAGCACTTGCATTAGATTTATATTAGGCAGCGCATTACCGATGTGGTTTTTTTCGGGCCAGCGCGCGCATTGGATTGCTGCCGATTTCCAAAAAAACTTGTTAATTTCAGGGGATAAAAAAATATTTAAAAACCAAGTTTATTTCAGGACATAAAAACATATTTCCAGCTATGTTTTTTTTGCTTGTTTTTTTCGTCGCCCTCAATAACTATTTTTCAAATAGATGAATTTTTTTTCGTCGCTCTCATTAAGTTTTCTAGAAATTTGTCCAATGTTTTTTTTTATTTTGTCGCCCGAGGTCATTAACTTTTCCAAAAATGGGTTAAATGTTTTTTTCTCTTAAATGTTTTTTTACCGCCCTCCCTCATTAGATTTTAAATTTTTCTGATCTTAAACAGAGAAATTAAACATAGTGGCCTTAGTTTTGAAAATATACATGATATCGTATCTATAATTACAATCATGTAACTAGTGGGAACCTGTAGGACGCAGTGTAAACCTGGCGTGGACGTAGTTAGAACGCAGTTAGGACACAGAAAGGACGTAGTATGTACTTGAAATCTGTTTATTTTACATTTTGACCACGTCCGTACTGCGTTCAATCGAATTTTGTATATTGTTTTTGAACGTGTGTGTGATAGGGGCATCGCCATCGCTGAAATATTTTTGTATGAACCATGGAGGCCAAAGGGTTTTTACAATTTGAAATCAGCATAAATATCTCAATTAACTCTTTTCGCTTTACTTGAATATCCGTGTTACGGGTCTACGTCCATTATAATTCTTTCAATACGGGGATCGACTTGAGACGTCACATTCTGACGTATAAAATCAATCCTCGCGCTGAAAGGGTTAATAAATAGGAAACTTTAAAAATGTAAATGTTAACTACTTAAAATCAAATTAAACGGCGTTGCCAAGATATGAAGATAGCTGATATGTTTCCCGCAACAAATAAGACAAAATACCAACTACTACACATTAGTATACGTAGAAGTCAAGAAGACACTCGTAGCGTAGACATTTAAACGTATATACACAAAAGCATAGAATCACCCATTGGCTATGCAATGTTGTAAGAATATTTTTTCTGACATACCTGAATATACAATTTTTTCGAAATGAAGTGAGCGAACAATTCTCCAGAGAAGTAAACGCATAGCAAAACAACATGAATATTTTCCGACATGAATCAAAAGCTTAAAAGAATCGAGAAGAATCTAATAACCATCCCCCTCCCCCAAGTATCATTCGATCCGCCCCTTGAAGCCGCGTAAACGTCCTTCAAATGTCATTATTATACATAAACTTAATTATACGTTTAATACCCTGAAAGCGTTCGTATAAACCACGGAGAACAATTTTTTATTTATTTTGAAATCATCATAAATGTCTTAGTTAGCTCTTTCCGCTTCATTTTAATACATATTAGGGTCTATGACCGTTATAAATATTGTATTTCTTTCAGTATACGTCATAATCTGACGTCTACAGACGTCTAAATATGGTTCCCGCACTGAAAGGGTGAATTAAACATGTATTTCTGCTGATTATTATATGATGTGATAAATCAAGGTGGCGGTCACTTGTCACCTGTCACAGTGCCTGAAACGTCACTCATGAACCATTCTAGCCCAGACACGCTACTTCTCGGTGACATAGGTTTCCATCAATACTGAACCTTTACGGGTGATCAGGGAAGAAACCTTTTGTTTCTTGTTATCTGAAGACAGAGCCCCGGCGTGACACGCGTGTGGCGTAACCACTACTCCAGGACCACCTCGCAAATGACCTCTGACCCTGCAGTCACAGTGTGTAATGGGAAGAATTAGTGTTATACCTCGCTCATACGGAAATATGACACCTTTTTTATGTCTCAGCTATTTAACCCTTTCAAACCCGACGATGTATAAAAGCATCATTTTACATCCCTGGAAACAGACTTAATTTTGCTACAACTAGGGGTTTTAGAAGGAAAACTGTTTTAGTAGTAACGCTATCTTTTTTCATTTGCCACCCACTTCAAGTCATCTTCATCCACCACAAGTCGAGAATTACGACAGCAATTCGCGGCTTGTAGTGGATAAAGATTACAATGGTAAATTCAGGCTTAAAAGGGTCACAGGCTTATAAAAGACGACATCCTTCTGTCATCGGCAGGTGGATGACTCAACCCCTAATGCGATGACATAGGTTTATATAAACCAAGGGCCAAAATAACTTTTAATATTTAAATCATCATTATTGGCTTAGCTCTTTCGGCTTTATTTGAATACCTTGTTATGCAGAAATATAACATCTACATAATGTCTCATGCATCTATTTAAGATATGTACCACTGGCTTGTAAAACACGACTGCCTTTTGTTGTCGGTCGTGAATGGTTGATAACCTTGAGCAGAGAAATGAAATGAAAGGGGTTTTAGGCCACCTTTGAGCTCATATAGGCTAAACTCGAGCTTGCAAATGCAAAATTCGTGCCCTGGTGGTCTGAGGCCGAGCACGCTACCTCTCGGTCACGAAGTCTCCCTACAATATTAAATCTTTACGAGTGAACGGGGAAGAAGCATTTTGTTTCTTTGAAATTTGAAGGTCAGAGCGGGGTTCGAACCCGCGATATCTAGTTGGAGCGATCTCGCCCTCCACTAATGTTCCGTAACACGTTGTGGAGAGTGGCGTTTGCTAACTAGCGATCTCCGACTTTCCAAGCAGGTATCTTTAACCACAGCACCAGGGGCCCCACCCACTTTGAGCAGAGAATTAGACACGTTTGCCCTGGGCAGGTAGCTATCTCTCCATCCGGAGCGACAACTTGAGATGTCAGTTCCGAGTCTATAACCAAGAACGTCCTTGCTAAAACAATACACGGTGTACGGTGTGCATAGCAGTGTCACCAACCACTCACTGCCGATACTACCCAATCTGAGTGAGCTACAGGCATTGAGACAATGTTGTTTTAATGTTGGGCCACCGTCTGCGACGCTGGCCCAGCATTAAAACAACATTTTGTCAATATGAGATGTTTAATGGGTACGGATCAATATAATGATCAATAATATTAACCCTTATCCTGCTGATCACGACTACTGTCGTTTTCAATCTGTTTTATTAGTCGACCAAATCACTGTTATTGGGAATGAAATGTGTGTATATAAGCATTAAGATTTGTAAATAATGGTCTCAAATTAAACACACATGAGTAATTTTCACCCACTTGAAGTTGTGGGTCGCGGTAGCGAGACACAACTTCAAGTGAGTGAAAATTTAAATAGATTGACTTTGCAGGATAGGGATTAACACTTGAAATGCTTATCGCATCAATAGCCGTTTCAGCCCTTTTATTCAATCTTCATCATCAGGAGATTCTCCTGGCCCAATTTTTTGTACAAAGTGGCATAAAAATCCATTCATTCATTTATTTATTCAGCCTTCAAACAAAAAAAACTGAAGGATATCATTAAAATTATTAGATAGACATATGTTTTAATTCAAATTGTGAGTATTTTTTACCCACTTGAAGTTGTGGGCCGCGGTAGCGAGGGTAACAAATTAAATAATTTAATTTAGCGCTTTGAAAGCTTATCGTTTAAGATGTAGAATAAAAAATTTCACCCCCTTGAAGTTGCGTTTAGCTAGCGAGACCCAAGTGGTTCAAGTGGTTGAAAATTACTCACATTTCTTTAATTCAATTGAAATATTTTTGCAAAAACATTTTCAAATATTGAATTAAATTTTTAAATCTTGATGTTTAAACACTCTTTTTTTTTCAATCACAGTGATTTAACCTGCTTATAAAACGGATTAACCATTTCAGCGCGGGGACCGTCTTTGTACGTCAGAATCTGACGTCTGTAGACGTCAGATTCTGACGTACAAAGACGATCCCCGCGCTGTAAGAATTATACTATTTCTAATGGCCATAGATCTATGACATAGGTTTTCAAATGAACTGGAAAAAGCTAACTAAGACATTTATGATAATTTCAAATTGAGAAAACCCTTTGGTCTCCATGGTTTATACAAAAAGAATTCAGCGTTGTAAGGCCTGATTAACCCTTTAAGCCCTCAGGATGCATTAAAGCATCATTCAAGATCCCTGAAAACCTATTTAATTCTCCTACAACTAAGGGTTTTAGAATGAAAATTTCCATGAAACTGTTTTCCAATATGTGGCAATTTTCTTTAATTTTCCATCCACCTCAAGTCATCTTCGTCCACTGCAAGTCGAGAATTGTGACAGCAATTCGCGGCTTGTAGTGGATGAAGATGACAATGTTGGATTCAGGATTGAAAGGTTTCCTTAAAACGGCTATAGTTGTGTTTAGCGCCTAAAGGGTTAACTCAGATTCTGCACTTCTACTTCATTCATTAATATGAAACTGACACTAACCCTTTTAGCGCTGGGTTGTTATTAGCAGAATAGATTGTCTTTTCGATCCTCATGTTCTGTAACCAGACCTTCTAGATTTAATACAGTAAGATGATTATGATCTTCACATGTGCTCGTACTTAGTATACGGCGGAGAACGTGTGTCCCAATAAAACAGTGCTCGATAGCAGGCCAAAGGGAATATGATTATTGTATACCTAGCTTGCTAATGGTAAATGTAGTATAACACTTATGTCATTTATTTATTTATTTATACATAATTATACAGTGTGGACATTATTGGCAGTCGGCTATTTTTCATATGTGCCCTGTAGTGATTTTGTTATATGAAAACAAACAGTCATTTATGTAATATATAATACGGATGAAATATAGGACGAACACATAGGAACCACGTGGCTGTTGAGTTATTGGCAGCATAGCAAAAAGCTTTCACCATAAACGGCTATACATGTCACCATAAAAACGGTGCATAATAGAACACTACATGCGACTAATTAATTCGTACTTGGTGATATCAACACCATTTTCCCCGCGTAGTATTCTAGTTATTAAATTTACCCATTTAACCGCCGGTGCCAAATATATTCGGGTTTGCATTTTTATTAGCACATTCTTTTGAACATGTTAAGAAAAAATGTGACATCAATGAGCAAAATTTGGAAACGATTGACCTCCATTTTGTCAAATCACTCATTTGAAGTTGTGGATCGCGTCAGTGAGACGCAACTTCAAGTAGGTGAAAAATCAGATTGAATATTTTGGCGGTTAAGGGGTTAAACCAATGATACAGCAGATGTTATACCGGAACACACAATCACGCACGATTTTTCAGTCAATTAATAACCGATTTCAACTAAATTTGGCAGACGTTATTTTATAGTCAAATATTAACAGCAGAAACAATTCACAAAATTATATTGAATATTTTGACATATAATAAATAGCTAGTTATGACACCCCCCTCCCCTCTATAACCCATTAATTTAACTCGGTTTCAATCTCGGAATCACACAATATACCAAAATGTCATGAAAATCACATAATATGCCAAAGTGTCATGAAAATCACACTACATGCCAAAATGTCATGAAAATCACATTATATGTCAGTGTCATGAAAATCACACTATATGCCAAAATGTCATGAAAATCGGTTTATATTTGGCTGATTAATCAGCCAAAAGCATGCGATATTTACATGTGTAATTATGTTTTCATACATGGTATTAGATGATGTCACTTACTATTTGCAGTTATCCTTTATAGTGTGTAGTTCCTTTGTGACAAAGATGAGATGAAAGTGACGGTGTAACCGAGCTGACACGTGCGACGAAGATGACATGTGTAACAGAACTGACATGTAAACACGGTAGAGCGCTGGCTGGTTCTATTGACATGGAGACCAGGTTACAATGATCAAGTGCTCTGCTTAACCAGGTGATGATACTGATTGCGCAGATACTGCTGCTGCTGCTGCCACAGCAGCAGCAGCAGCAGCAGCAACAGCATTATCAGCAGCTACACCAACACCCTAAAAATAAGTTTTTTGTCATTGTAGCGGTTAGTGTGACACTTTGCTCAATTCTTAAATTGCGGGGATTTTATACTTATTAAAAATATATATCTCCAATATTTCATTATTTTATTAACTAAGCATCTGCCAAAAACTATTTTATCAAATTTAGTGATATGTCATTTGATCTAAGACATGCTTGAAGACATATACATGCGGCCCCAGTAGCACAAGGGTCAAACCATATATGGCCTATATACGGTCCCAGCAACGAAAATAGCTATAACTCCTCACTTGTTGCATTTTTATTCCTGTTACTGCTGATGCTACTGCTGCTAATTAATTATGACACCGCTGCTGGTGTTGTTGCCGCTACTGCTGCTGATGCTGCTGCTGTTGCTGCCAGCAGTGACAGCATCCGTTGTTGTTGCTATTGGTGACACAGGTACGGCAGGCAGATGGCATCTCCAGCATCCTCCATCAGCTAATCCAGGTGAAACACCTGTCCAGAGTCCGCATCAGGGGCAGATACATCCGCTCTCTGTCAGCGCCTGGCAAACAAACATCAGACGTGAACCCAATGCTGACTTAATGCTGGGCCAGCGTCATAGACGATGGGCCAACATTAAACCTCACAGCGCGGGTATGATATCGTCTTTATACGTCAGAATCTGACGTCTGTAGATGTCAGATTCTGACGATTAAAGACGATACCCGCTGTCCCGCGCTCTAACAGTAAAATATTTATATTAGCCGTAGACCCATATCATAGGTATTCAAATGAATCAGAAAGACCTATAATGACCTATAATGACTTCAAATTGCAAAAAAACCTTTATTCTCCATGGTTTGTTCAAAAATAATTCAGCGCTTTAACTGTTAAGCCAGCATTAGCTTAAGGTGTGGTCAACTGTCAAAATTTGCGGGACAAGGCTCCCCCAGAAGGCAATAGTGCCCGTGGGTAGGCCAAGGCCCTATTCCATAATTATACTAAATATGCGTTTGATACCCAAAGTCTCATTAAGAGCAAGTTCTCAAATCACAGCAAGTTCATATATACTTGAGCGACATCTATGAGTTAATAATTCAAAGCTCTTTGCCCTTGCCCCTACTTGGTCGCTGGCTTGCAAACAAACTGACTGTATTACTGCCGGGATGTTGAAACTGCTTGACCCCAAATTGTATTGACACCCAGCAAACACAAAACAGTTGTATGACTTTATGCAATGTTGGACCAACGTCGAAGACGTTGGGCCGGCGTTGTATAAATGTTATACCAATGTTTTGTGTTTGCTGGGCAGGAGGACTTTCTCTCAAACATTGTACATTTATTCAATGTTGGTTCAATGTTGGGACAGCGTCGCAGACGTTGGCCTAGCATTAAAACAGCATTAGATCAATGTCCCGTTTAAGTAGTATCTTGTAATCAGTTCAGTGGCTATATTAATGCCGTCAATCTGTACTCAATAGGCTACTGTTGGCCTACACTTGACCGTCCCAGGCATGCGCCCTTTGCAGTTGAATGATTCTTTAACGTGTCTATACGTTGGACAGAGCTCTATATCCACTCTCTATCATCTCCTGTCAAATAAACACACAACAAGGCAGTTTTGTTTTAACCCTTACAACGCTAAATTAATTTTGTATAAATCATAAAGACCAAAGGGTTTTTTCAATTAAAAATCATCATAAATGTCTTAGTTAGCTCTTTCCGCTTCATTTGAATACCTCTAGCTATTATACAGACATTATAATTATTTTAATTCTTTCAGTGTGGGGGCTTTCTTTATACGTCACAATCTGACGTCCATAGACGATGGGCCAACTGTAAATCAGTATTGGCTTTATAACATCTCGTGTTTGCTACTCTGACACTTACAGGTTTGTTAATTCCACAGATTCCTCCGTTTTCTTCGGATTTTTACAAAATCTAGGGACAGATTTGTTTTGTCATTTATCAGACCATTTTGAAAAGCAGCATTTT
>OZ024910.1:5165220-5360220 GCA_964017125.1 Flabesymbios commensalis | reverse complement strand
TGAAGTTCGACTGCCTAACTGCCTGACTGCCACCTGAGACGGACCTGTGGACTGTTGGGCTGATCCTTCCGCCAGTTCTCCAGTGTGGAACCTGTGTATATGAGAAGGTGTCTTAAGCGGAAAGTCTCGTCATCTATGCACATGATCACCATTGGGTTCTATGGTTGCTTTAGCTGCCGTGGATGTACAAAGGAAGTCTGTGAGCACTGAATTCGGCTCTTGAAGTGGCCCACCGGCTTAGTGATACACAGCTCCGAGTAAAAAGCAACTGGACTAAAGGCGGGATTGTGATCGATCGATAATTATCGGAAGGCCCGGGCAGCCTGCATGCGGGCTAGCTAACCTAAACAAACAAACAAACAAACAAACAAACAAACACAGGTCTAGATACACTGGATGATGTATAGTGCAAAACAATATAGACGGCAGAAATACTAAGGATTTTACATGGACCCAGAAGCTGAGGTTTGTCAAACCACTCGTGCTGACCTCTGCGTGCTGACAAAACCTTGATGTATGATAATTAAGACTCCAATCTAGTACAGTCATCATGGAAAGATGAGGCGCGATCAGGTAATTAATTAGGCGAGGTATATCCACGGACAAGATCTCGTCGCCTCGGAGCTAAAGGATCCTATCTGCCACTCTAACGAGTGTCAGATAGGATCCTTCAGCTCCGAGGCGACGATCTTTGACTTCACACGCAACATGATCTGGCTGAGCAAGCTGCTTAGCACGATCCCCACAAACGCGAGACGTTGAACGAATGATGGGTTAATGCTGGCCCAGGGTTTAACCTAGACTGTTTCCCTGCTCTACGCCGCCTGGGCGGGGGCCCTAGGGTAGTGGTTAGCACCGCTGCCTTTCACGCCAGAGTTTGGGGTTCGGTTCCCGGTCTCGGCGGTTTGAAAGAAACAAAAATGTTTCTTCCCCATCCACGTGTGAAAGTCAGTATTGTGGGGAGCCTCCGTGACCGAGAGGTAGCGTTCTCGGCCTTAGACCGCCAGGGCTCGAATTTCGAATCCTGTGTCTGGAGGACAGTGTCATCTCACCATCCTCAGGAGGCTCTCCTGGCCCAGTTTAGCCTATATGTGCACAAAGGTGGCCTAAAGCCCGATTCATTTCATTTTCTACGCCGCCTGGCGGTTTTCGTAACATACAGTCGGCTCGCCAGATGGAGTAGGACAGCGAACCAGTCTAGGTTTAACCCAGCATTGGCTCAACGTCTCGTGTTTGTTGGGATAGTATAGGCCATAGATATAGAGTAATATCTATGGTATGGGCTTCATGTATGTTGTTTATTTCGTATAATAGGCCGACAAGGACTCAGCCCAAAATACATAATAAAATAACACATTCTAACAGTCTAATATTACATATTTCGCCATTCGTGTCTCTTTTTCAAGCCATGTTTAGCAAACAATGATATCGTCGCCTCGGAGCTAAAGGATCCTATCTGCCACTCTGACGAGTGTCAGATAAGATCCTTTAGCTCCGAGGCGACGATATATTTAATAAAATTGAAATATCATTGGACTCCACTGATATGATAGCTGAATATTGGGTCTGTACCACCATTCAGCCGTCATCGAATCTATATACCGTTTTCCCTCGTATATAGGGGTGACCGGGGCACAGTGGTTCGGATTTATTGTTTTTGGACGCCCAATGAAAATTATGCGAAATAGGTTATTTTTTTAAAGTTGTGTGAATGAGGTCAAAAAGGGTAATCACACAGTATATCTTATTTGTGTGGTTTATGTAACCAGCCATTTCTATAGACAATTAAAAAAAAAAATTATGATCCACTGTGCCCCACCCCTGGGGCACAGTGGATCACTCGGTGGGGCACAGTGGATCAAAAATAAATAAACACACTTGATTTAATTTTTAGGATTTAATAATATTCCAATAAACCGAATATATAGGCATACGTTTATAACATTAATATTCAATATACCCATGCAATGGCTAATATAATCACATGGTTAATACACAATATATCATAGGTGGGGCACAGTGGCCCATCTCTGATAACAATGAACCACTGTGCCCCGAACCACTGTTCCCCAGACGTACCACGTGGACATTTAGGCTAAAAAATGGCCACTATGAATTCTCAGTCAAATTGCACTACACGTTTACATGGCCAATATACAACATTACTCATTGGTAAGGACAATACACTTTAGTCACAGTTCTTTTACAGATAATCAGGTTCGATATCAAGGGAAAAATATTTACTTTTGTGACTGAGAAACATACCTTTTCTAATAAAATAGAAACAGTGTGGTCTATCCTCTTGTTAAGTACGAAGCTTCAGCAATCAGCACATATTCGTTCAGAAGCTCTTTAGAGTAAGTGCTGACTGGCCTGGAAAACAATAATAAGCTAATAATATATCTGCATGGGCCTAATTTAGCTTTCTATTTTCGATCTTATAATAACCTGATAACTCTGTGTTTGTCGCTCAAAAAAAACCACTTTGGTATATCATTGAAACAATATTTCTTTAATGCTGGCCCAACGTCTTCGACGCTGGCCCAACATTAAAGCAATATTGTTTCAACTTATCGTGTTTGCTTGGTAGAACCACTCCGCTGTTCATAACAGTTACCAGGTTACATAAACATGATAATGCCACGTTACCAGGTTATTACATAAAGCCACACATGTGTGCTCCATTACACAGAGTCAGGTCTATTTCCTGTTGCGGATGGGTTTCATTAATCCCACTGATGCTCCATTATGGTGATTACCATGATTACGCCCTTACCCACTCATATCTTGACCACCAGGTGGAGTCAGTTTGGTATGTTGCATAACGGTATTGATCATTTGTGTAACCCGGATGCAGGTAGGGTTTGTCATTGGCTGGTTTAGCAACTTGATAGTTCAGTTGTTTACAATATGATTCACTGGTGTGCTCCGGTTTCGAACCATGTTCGGGGGGGGGGGTGGCCCTGATGCAGTGGGTAAAGCTGCCTGCTTGGAATTTCGGAGATCGCGGGTTCGAGCGCCGCTCAGGCTTTAAGTTCAAAGAAACAACCACAATGTTTCTTCTCCGCTCACTCATGAAGACTTAATATTGTTAGAAACCTCCAGGACCGAGTTGTAGCGTGCTCAGCCTCAGACCGCCAGGGCTCGAGTTTCGAATCCTGTGTCTGGAGGGAAGTGTCATCTCATTCATCTCTCCATCTTCAGGAGGTTCTTCTCGCCTGGTTCAGCCTATATGTGCATAGAAGTGGTCTAAGACCCCATTCATTTCATTTTCGAATCATGTTTAGACCGATATTTTTCTTCTTTACAAAAGTAGGTAGATTCAATAAATTTGCAAATTGTCCAATAAAATTATGCTGAGCCTTTTTTCGTAACTGCCGACATGCTTGAATAAATATTTGACCACATTTCACAGTTTTCACTCAGCAAGAAAAATGCTGTGTCAGATCAAAATCTGAGCTGATGATAAAAACATCCAAGAGCTGTGACCTTAATTTTGCAAATTCCGGCAGGGATACAGAAGCCAAAACATCACCCAGACACTTGAACTTTTTGAAGCAGCTGAATAAAACTACTGAGATGTGCTACCCGTATATATCAGGTTTTAAGATACATCAGGGCACCCAATGAGTGCCCCGCAATACTGCAAATACATCACATAACAATCAGATTTTTTTTTTCAAGTCCACGAGGGGGTCATGGAAGAAGAAAATAATTTGATGGATTCTCATCCTTATAGCCATGAAACTTCCATTTTTACCCTCGGCGCGCCCCGTGAGGAAGTGCAGGGTAGGCAAACAAAACTTCACCCAGGTTTTACCATGGGCAAACTATAGTGCAGCCTTCCCCAGGCATCTCAATTCTTCGAGATGCCCACATTGTTCTGAAGAACCGGTTACAAAAATTGAAAAAATGGCACCTGCGTAAAAAAATTATCAGAAGGTTCCACTTACCTCTTCAAGCACTTGTTGCAACAATTATGGGATTAGAGGCGAGAGCTTGCAACATTTTTCAAAATTGCGAGAAATCTAATGATGGGAACCCCCGGAAAAGGTGATAAAAGTGCCATTCAAAGCAAATTACTTTTTCATTCTACAATGATAGCTTCATTTCTATCAGAAATAGTGAGCAAAAAGAACAAACAAACAGAGAAAAATATGTCTTTTATTGCAGTGTATCACAAATTCACATAAAGCCTGAAAAAAACCCACTAAAAACCCCATCATAACTGTTTGAATGTGCCTCACAAAAGTCAATATAATTTGTCTTCTTGGAGATTTAAGGGTGTAGGCCCTTTATAGTATATACAACACGACACATTGAACGAATGTTGGCTCAGCGTTGGTCCAGCGTCGCAGACGGTGAACCAACGGTAAAACAACAACATTCATATAACCACTTCATATAACCCTTTCAAACCCAAAGGGCGATATAGGCTATATTATGATGGTACATTTTACTATATCATATAAATACATTGGTAATAATGTTGTATTTTAATCTGAAACGCACAAAGATGCATTGATTTTAATACCCCCAAATATATCAAAAATATATGGGGACATTTCTGCCTCCCACTCTATGCTTGTCCCTGGAATCACATTATATATCCGTTTTAGATATTAATTGTATATTCAACTAATGTATTGGGGCCTATGTAGGGGCCTAATTCAAGATACATCAGGGCACCCAATGAGTGCCCCGCAATACTGTAACAGAGCAAATACATCACATAACAATCAGAATTTTTTTTTCAAGTCCACGAGGGGGTCATGGAAAAAGAAAAAAATTGATGGATTCTCATCCTTATAGCCATGAAACTTCCATTTTTACCCTCGGTGAGGAAGTGCAGGGTTGGCAAACAAAACTTCAACCTGGTTTTACCATGGGCAAACTAGTGCAGCCTTTCCCAGGCATCTCAATTCTTCGAGATGCCCACATTGTTCTGTCCAAACGGTCTTAATGATGTCCTCCAGAACTTCCTCATAGGGCAGTGGACATAGTCTATTTTCATTTTTTGCATTTTTTTACAAAAATTAAAAAATTGCACCTGCGTAAAAAAAATTATCAGAAGGTTCGACTTACCTCTTCAAGCACTTGTTGCAACAATTATGGAATTAAAGGCGAGAGCTGGCAATATTTTTCAAAATTGCGAGAAATCTAATGATGGGAACCCCCGGAAAAGGTGATAAAAGTGCCGTTCAAAGCAAATTACTTTTTAATTCTACAATGATGGCTTCATTTCTATCAGAAATAGTGAGCAAAAAGAACAAACAAACAGAGAAAAATATGTCTTTTATTGCAGCGTATCACAAATTCACATAAATCCTGAAAAAAAACACAAAAAAACCCATCATAACTGTTTGAATGTGCCTAACAAAAGTCAACATAATTTGTCTTCTTGGGGATTTAGGGTGTAGGCCCTATATACAACACGACACATTTAACTAATGTTGGCTTAGCGTTGGTCCAGCGTCGCAGACGGTGAACCAACGTTAAAACAACATTGGTTGAATGTGTCGTGTTTGCTGGGATATCTACCACTTCATATAACCCTTTCAAACCCAAAAGGCGATATAGGCTATATTATGATGGTACATTTTACTATATCAGATAAATACATTGGTAATAATGTTGTATTTTAATCTGAAACGCACACAGATGCATTGATTTTACTACCCCCAAATATATCAAAAATATATGGGGACATTTCTGCCTCCCACTCTATGCTTGTCCCTGGAATCACATTATATATCCGTTTTAGATATTAATTGTATATTCAACTAATGCATTAGGGTTTATGTAATGGTGTATTAATTGTCATTGGCTTAATTAAACCGAATTGTCATCTAAGTTGTCATTTTCATCCACTACAAGCCGCGAATTGCTATCGCAATTCCAAACTTGTAGTGGATGAAAATGACCTGAAGTGGGCGGAAAATGAAAATAATATATCGTTATTAATAAAACAGTTCCATCACCTGATGGTGATTTGTCAGTCAGCACCTGTCACTCAGTTTTGGTGTCGAGTACTGCACTTGGGCCAAAATGTTGATTCTAAAACCCCTAGGTGTAGGAAATAAGGTCATTCTTCAGAGATGAAAAATGATGCTTTGATGCATCATGGGGGTTTAATGGCCTAATGCATATTATGATATGCTGCTATATCATGTTTATTACTAACACAAATGAGACGGTCGACCCAGGATATCCGTGCCTTTGTGATTACGTGCCCACGCTCTCTAATTGCACCACCGATCTGGTCTAACTACTTCATTTTTCCGGAATTAGTAACATGATCCTATTTGTCGTCTCAGCATCATTAACTTCTTCTTGCATAACGTTATATCTGGCAGTGCACAATTTTGGACCAGATTTCCAGTGTGGCAGAAGGACTCTCTCTTGTAAAAATAAGAGAGTCCTTCCGAACTTGGAAGAGTCCTGTGGGTCACGCACACAGCACAAACTTTTTTATATGCTATGGTTTAACACTTTTTAAGATGTTTAATTGACAATTGTTTCAATTGAACTTTTTTTTTCCACTAGTCTTATACCGGGGATCTTGTTATTTAGATTGTTTTCAATTTCCTTTTTAATAATTATCTTTGGGTCAATCAATCATTTTGAGATCAGGCTCACCTTATTGATTTCTACTTAGAAAAGCCAGTGTGGTCGCAGGCCACACTGAAGTGAATATCCAGCGTGTCCCACACCTTTAAAACCACGGCAGGCCACAAGGACTCGCCTAAAAATTGTGCACTGTCTGGCACTCCCTCGTAATTGGAGAGGTTTTCCAAATATTTGCCATTTTGCAAATTTATTCCCAAGGGACGAATTGGTACTGACAAGCTATACAATATTACACTCTAAACAATATAGGTTCTTTAGAAGGAACCCGTCAGTACTATCACCATTCAACCCCAGAAGAAGCCTTGCAGGGTTCTCCTGGGGTTGCATGGTGATAGTACTGACGGGTTCTTTTTAAAGAACCTATATTGCTTACAGTGTAGTTATTAGAGATGAACTGGAGCCAGGTAACAAAGTACCGGTACGACTAGGGAACCGACGATCAAATTGTGATGCAGGCCTAAAAGTTACAGATGTGAAATATGAGAAGATGGTAACGCGGTAGTTGTGTGGTCACAAGGTGTTTGTTTCATAAGACCATTATAGCAGCTATTAATTCGCCCTTAGCATCATCAGATGGTGACACATGAAAATAGGCCTACATACCGCTCTGAAGTGGGCCTACGCTTTTGTGGTATTGTCCAACAAAGTTCTGATGCCAGTACCGCGGTTCATACACATAGAGAACCGCGGTATTCATGACGTCATACCCTTCGATACCGCAAAAGTGTAGGCCTAGCCTGCTTTAGAGCGGTAGGGGCCTATGTATTCTCATATGTCACCATCTGATGACGCTAGGGGCAAAATAGACGCTATAATGGTCATATGAAATATTAGTTATTATCGCACAAATTTACTAATAAAACAATGCATATGATGACATTACAATGCGTTCACGTCTTATTGAATGATCGGATCTCACACTTCTTCTGGCCCAAGGTTCCGGCCTAGTCGCGACATTTAAAAGTAAATAACTAAATTAATATACAGTAAGGTTTTATTTTAAATGTTTATTTCCCAGTTTCGGATTTTTTCACACTTGTTATATTTAGTTTCGCATTTCATCACGTGGTATATACCTATTTAGTTTCGCATCTCTTGACCACGTCATATATTTTGCATAAAATACCTTGAATATTTCTTAGAACTATCATTTGCTTTGGAGTTGTGTCTCGCTGACGCGATCCATATGCACTTCAAGTGAGTGAAAATTATTCAGATTTGACAAAATGGAGGTCAACGATTTTGAAATATTGTTCAGACAGAAAGACTGACAGATAGCTTTATTCCACCAATATATAATACAATATGGTGAGGGAGACTCCTTTTAATACATAAGCACATGTCGCTATCAAAGGAGCCACCCTACAACAATGATAAACAATGAATTACATTATATATAAAATATACATATCGGCCGGTAATGTGAGTAAGAAAGTTGCTTAACGTCACTTATTGAACGGGACGGTCAGGGAAGTGACTTTGTTATTTATTAAAAACAGTGCAAACTTTGGATAGAAATGAATGATGTACAGATGATGAGATGAGGCTGAATATATATAATAGAAATACAATAAAAAATAAAAAACGCGTGACATATTTGATACTAACATGTTCGAGAAAAGTGGTTCCATGGGTTAAAGTCATCAGATTCATATATATTTTATAGGGTGTTGATTGATATTCCTTTTTATCTTTAACATGTGCAAAAGCTGAATATAGTCGGGAACGGCGGTAATAAGGTTAAATCAGGCGCCTTCCACTCACCTTGCTGGCAATCACGACATAGGCCTAAAACCAACCCTTAAAGATATTTTTAGGCCTACAGACGACATTATCTAAGCACGACTATTATCGTGTTTTTCCTTCAAACAAAACTAAATTTAAGAAGAAATCAGCATTCAAGTCGTTACATAGTATATTTATGTTTTGATTAGAATTCGTTAAATATGAGTAGGCTAATTTTCACCCACTCCACTCCTGTGGACGTCGACTATGCTACGCATGCGGGTGGGCCTGCAATGTTTACTCAGATAATCATGATTACCAACCTATTTAATTTAAAGTGGTTGAAGTTTTTTTTTAAATCATGCTTTCTATCATAAAACTCGAGATATAATACGGCGAAGCTCAGGTTTTCAATCTTGTTACATCCTCCCAGGGAGTTTAGCAGGCAAGAAATATGAGAATATATCTCTATTTAAATGATAAATTTCGTATTAAGTAGGCCTACTAATGTCTAGTTGTGAAACTGCGTGTGCACAGAAGAATGCGTGATCTCAATATATCTGTGCAACCAGTTGTTGCATTCATAATGAATTAATGAATGATCACTGCACTTGTTGGACAACCAATATTGGTTATAATGCATTATGTTACAGACTGGCTCACCAGGTGTCCTCAGCTGTCGGTCAATTTTCCAAAATGTTTTTTTCTATACGGCCTGTATCATGTGTATCGTGAGCCGCGTGAACCCTATTTTTTGCTTTTTCAGAAAATATTTGATAGTCAAAGTGCTTTTTTGTTCCTTTTACTAAAATGTGCAGCGATGAACAGTCAAAAGCTACTTGCTCCAGACAATATTCCACGTTATAATCGAATTCCACGCTATCGATTATGATCACAGGGTATAACCACTCATGGTGGTTATCACCCGATACATCTCACCATCTCCACTCTCCATTCATTCATTCATTCATTCATTCATTCATTCATTCATTCATTCATTCATTCATTCATTCATTCATTCATTCGTCAATTCATTCATTCATTCATTCATTCATTCATTCATTCATTCATTCATTCATTCATTCATTCATTCATTCATTCGTCATTTCATTCATTCATTCATTCATTCATTCATTCATTCATTCATTCATTCATTTATTCATTTGTTCGTTCGCTCGTTCGTTCGCTCATTCATCATTCATTCAATCAATTATCAATTAATTCATTCATCTCTTCATTCAGTTTACAATAATAACAATAATAACAACAACAATAATAATTGAAAAAATATAAAATACGGTTGGTGATGTCGGATGTAGACCTACTATATTGTGGGCATGCATTAATTATCAGGGCTTTTTGTAGAGGTATCCTGGAAACAGTAGCCATGGAGATATGTTGATGTACAGCTGAGCCACCTTTACCACAGGATGAGTCTCTTATCCGACATAAAAGAGTTTTCTGCAAAGTCTCTCAAAGCTACAGGTAATTTGATTTTTTTCTGGAAAAAATAATTTAAAGCTATAGACCACTCTATGTCTGTTTCTGGTTTTAGTTGTTCCATACTTGCCTCTGTCTATGTTACCAGCGTTGTGCTTTCTGGGCACAGATGTGTTCCACTGTTCGTAAATTTCAATGAGCATGCTTTGCGTCATTTTTTGTCTGCATCTGACGTTAGTTATCGCGATTAACCGTTAAAGCGCTGAAATAATTTTTTTTACAAAACTTAAAGATTTAAAGTTTTTTCATTTTAAAAGCTTTATAAATGTCTTAGTTTGCACTTTCTGCTTCATTTGAATACCTAATAGGTATCACCCATGCTATGGGTGTACGGCCATTATAAATGTTTATTCTTACAATGCGGGAATCGACTTTACACGTCAGAAAAGCTAGATTTTGACGTCTAAATTCTATTCCCGCGCTGAAAGGGTTAAGCACCGCCCACAAGCACGAGATAGCGATCTAATTTTGGTTCAATGTTGGTCCACGTCGCCGATTCAACATTGATCATACATTCAGACAACGTCTAGTTTATAGAGGGTAAAGGGCAATTATGCTTACAGTGATCTGTTCAAATAACATGTGCAATTATTATTCAATAAATAAAATTTATTAATAACCCTTTCAGTGCGGGGACCGATTTTAGACGTCTGAGTCTGGCGTCTATAGACTGTACAAATTTGAAAAAATCTGTGTATTTTTTCTGTCCGTCTCCATCGGGAAACCCTAACCATGCCAAATGACTAAAAGGTCAAGGTGCAGGTTTATAGTCTGATATCAAGTATTGGATCCGACTTTACCCCTGGTGACTGGACCTGTTCATTCGTGTGCCATCTCAACTTCACGGAGAGCATACAGTTTTGCAGCCATTTCGGCGCAATGAACTTATCATACACATTGCCATCTTTATCCTACCAAGTACTCATTTTCACCTGAGTCAAGTGAAGCATTTGAGGGTGGAGTCAATGCCTTGCCCAAGGACACAACATCTAATCAATGTCCCGAGAGGCGAGAAACATGATATTTCTCTGAAAATCCTGCACCAAGCGGGATTCGAAACCGCACGGCAGGCAGCGACATTGACAAAGCTCCTCGTTCTAACCATTGCGCCACGTCCCTCTCTTTTTATGACTACATAATCAACATGGTCAAACATTTGTTTGTCTGTTTTACAGAAACAGTGGTGACGACAACAGACGGGCGACGCCTGGTGGAGACTCATGACATTACTGGCAAGTTACAGAGTCGTCCGCTAGAGGGCAGTGCGCTGGGGTTTGTGGGAGATTACAAACCTGACCTTCAAGTGGGTCAGGTCAGACCATACCTTCTTGTGGGTGAGTCAAGAATCCAGATACAAAATTAACAAAAAAAACCAAAAAACCATGATATAAGTAGGGGGTCAGTTCGTTATTCCGACCATGAGTAAGAGTTCAAAGCACACAATTATGTCAGAATATTATGCATTTGTATATATTTTAGTTTCTACGCTTTCCAGGGTGTTTTTTGCTACTACATATCTTTTGTATATCATACATTACATAGACCTATTAGCTATTTTATGCCTGGTTTTCGTGCGGGAAAGATCTGTCTTCTTATCTTAGCAATGCCATTTAATTTTATTTTAAGTAGTCATTATTTACATTTTCAAATATCCAGTGTTTAATTATAGCAATGCCACTTAACATGAGGGTTTGAATCAGACACGTCGGCGCGAGGATGAATGTCTGGTTTGTGGCCCACCTGCATGTATAGGCCTATACAAACCTCCATTGACCTGGATCTTAGGTCATTGTATTTCTACTTTTAACAATGGTAGTGATGAACAATATACGTAGTGATTCTACGCAATCATAAAACCTTTATATCGTAGACATATATATGTTTTATTGACAAAATTAAATAGTCATTACTGACTTATTTGTCATGAAAAATTATATAAATATCATGTCGGGAAATATCCATGTCTTCCATTAATTTATTTTGCTGTGTTAAAGGTTCACAAGATGTCGCTGCGGACGCCTCTGTTATGACGTCAAATGGCGTCACACACATCCTTAATCTGGCTGTTGGTGTAGAGCAGGCATTCCCAGGGGAATACCTCTATAAATCAGTGCCGATCATGGATCTCCCTGAAACCAGGATCACAGACTATTTTGACGAGTGTTTTGCTTTCATCACCTCAGCTTCGGGGCAGCATGGTCGAGTCTTTGTACACTGTAACGCCGGGGTGTCACGGGCGCCGACTATTGTGACGGCATATCTGATGTATAAGGACAAGTTAGACTTTCAGAAAGCGTTTGACCAAGTTAAGAGTGCTAGGCCCTGTGTGAGGCCAAATGATGGCTTCCTGAAACAACTTAAAGATTATAAACCCTATGAAAATAAATAAGATCAATTTTCGAATAACAACCTGCGTTCCACCCTTTCAGCGCGGGGCCGTCTTTAGACGTCATAATCTGACGTCTATAGACGTCAGATTATGACGTCTAAAGACGGTCCTCTCACTGAAAGAATTAAAACATTTTTAATGGTCATAGATCCATAACATAGGTATTCAAATGAAGCAGAAAGTCCTATTTAAGACATTATGATGATTTCAAATTGAAAAAACACCTTTGGTCTCTTGGTTTATATAAAAAATATTTCAGTTTTGCGAGGGTTGAGGTAATTTTTTTAAGTGAGAATGTGGGACATCCATCGTCCATAAGTAAAGTGTAGCCCGAGCCGATCTTGCCTGAATGATCACGTTTGCTGGTTACTGAATTGTGCTTGTAACATAATGCTTGATATCCCACTAAGAATCTTAAAATTAAGATTATCTGAACTTTCTCTTATTTTCATTAGAAAAGTTGAGATAAATCTTGACTTTTATGATGGAAATGAGAGAAAATTAAATATTCTTAATTTTCTTACTTGATTATCGTTTGCAATTAAGCAAGATTGGACACTTTTGCAACAGAAACAGATATGCCCCTATCGGTAATGCCATTCAACTTTATTTTGAATGTAGATAATGATCATGTATATTTTAATGTGATTTTATAAAACTAACCCTTTTGTGTATATATGTACATATATAGATATATCTACGAAGTCACTACTGACTTTTAATTATGGCAATAAAACATCTGTCTGTGAATTTGTATTGTTGTACTTGTACGCTGGGTGCATTCGAGTCTTAATGTAGTGCCTGTATTCAGTCGCAGTGTGGATAATAATCTGCTGTTTTTGCTACATTTTACATATATATTTTTATCATTTTCATGCATTTTGAGATTTGGACTGCGTAGTTCAATGTGGAGGAAAATTATACTAGGGCTGGGCTAATATTGATAGTGAAAGTGGAACACATTTAGAAACCCCTTAGGAATTATAATCTGTACGGTATAGCACCCTTTCATTCCAACTGGACGATGTAATATTAAATGTTATACAATCTGGAGTTCACAAAATAACTAAAGATTTTTTTTTAATTAGGTATTTTTATACAACTGGCTGTGAGTGACATACTTTCTTCACTCCTAGCGCAGTACCGCTCTCTCACTCACCTGAGCCTGCCCCCCCCCCCCCGGTACTCAAATATAACGTTAGAAAATTTAAACAAATGCATACATGTATATCAATCTTGTACTTCACATTCGAATCATCTCGTTTGAAGGACGAACATAAAGGTCAACATGGTCAAGAACGACTAAAGACGTGATTAGTATTTTAAAGGTTAGCTTGTCATGAGTATAGTGGACGTGAGTGCCCTGGAGGGAACCCTTTTATCGCCGGGACCGTCTTTATACGTCAGAATCTGACGTCTGTAGACGTCAGATTCTGACGTATAAAGACGGTCCCCGCACCGGAAAAATCGAAATATTTATACTGACCGTAGATCCATAACATAGGTATTCAAATTAGCCGGAAAGAGTTAATTTATGACATTTATGATGATTTCAAATTGAAAAAACCCCTCAAGTCTCCATGGCTTAAACAAAAATAATTCAGCGTTGTAAGGGTTATGTCGTCAATTGAGGGGGGGGGGGGGTATAATCAGCAGCGGATCTGGGTGTAAATCAGACATGGACCTGGTTTTAAGTGATGGTAATGTTGGCGTCTTTTTTTTGACCTCTATCCATCCTCTAGTATGTCACTGGCTGTCATATCACTCGTGCTGATTCTGCTGACACAAGGGATTGCTTTCATGCATCTTCAGGGGCGTGCACAATCTCATTTACTGGTCAATCTCAGTAAATGAAGCGGTTTTAGGACACATTTGTGCACATAGGCTAAACTGGGCCAGGAGAACCTCCTGCGGATGGTGAGATGAATGAACTGACACAAGATTCGAAATTCGAGCCCTGGCGGTCTGAGGCTGAGCACGCTACCTCTCGGTCACGGAGGTTACCCACAATATTGAATCTCCACGAGTGAGCGGGGAAGAAACATTTTGTCAGAGTGGAGTTCGAACCCACGATCTCCGACTTCCCAGTCAGGCAGCCTTAACCACTGCACAAGGGCCCCCGCCCTGTTTGGTTTAGCAATAATAACATGGCGAAAAAATAATACAGCAGCAGAAGGCCAAATAGCCACAGCTGGGATAATATTTAACACAACCACCCGTCTCATGGCATAGACCGCCACTAGTCTACACATTATTTTCTGAAAAAAAATAATCGGAAATCTGGCCAGCCCCGATGGCTCATTCTTATCGACTGGGGCTTGTAATCTGGAGGTACCAGGTTCGAATCCCGGTCGGGCCGGATATTTGTCATCGTGGTTGTGCATATAGCCTACAGTGCTCCAAACTGTTCAAAGGCCTGGAGTGTGTGGTGCCTATGGTACTGTGCACTATAGTCAGATTCACTTTAAATTCATCAACCAGGATTATTGAATTTCGCGGATTTCTCAGTCAATTCTCAACCAATTTTCATGAAATTTTACACACACTATTTTCGATTTATGTCGTGACTACCCGGAAAATTATGCGAAGTTTTGATAAGTATTTTAAAAGTTAGACCATTTGACATGTAATAAATTCTGAGACGAAGCTAATGGGTTTATAGAGGGCAGCATTTTTATTTATTTACCACATGTCAAATGGTCTAACTTCTTAAAAACTTCACGACATGAATGGAAAATAGTGTGTGTAAAATTTCATGAAAATTGGTTGAGAATTGACTGAAAAATCGGTGAAATTCATTCACCACGGTTATTGTGAATCCGACTATATAAAGGACCCTTGTCACGCGCCTTGAAGTCATTCGAAATAAGAGTAGGGCATAGTCCCGGCTTCAGCATTCCTTCTGTCGCGATATTGCCATGATTGTGCAGAAA
The DNA here is from genome assembly GCA_964017125.1 of Flabesymbios commensalis. Lineage (NCBI taxonomy): Eukaryota > Metazoa > Annelida > Polychaeta > Terebellida > Flabelligeridae > Flabesymbios > Flabesymbios commensalis. The sequence goes on along the minus strand of OZ024910.1, from coordinate 5,345,043 downwards.
GCGACGTAAAGCAATATTCAAATTCATCGGATTATTTTTGTAGGTTCGGGTTCTAAAGGGTGCCCCCAGTTAGTGACAGCGCGACCAAAGGTTCCCAGCTCAGAGTCTGTCACGTCAGCTCTGCGTGTGTCAGTGACAGCGGCGTCCCTCTTATCAACCCCGGACTGTCTACGGCCAGGACACCTTCCCAGGACACAGGTTAAGGACCAGCCCAGGAGTCTATCATAAGGATCGGGATGACGACTGTACACTATGAGACACGGGGGCCTGTAGCTCTGTTAACAGTGGACAACCCTCCTGTAAACGCCCTGAGGTTAGTGTGTGGTCTGTATGGAAAGCGTACACCTAACTGTATACAACGAAGTATACATACACCCACTTGTACACAAACGTAGGCCCACTGCCGTGCAACAGTAAACACCAGTAAGGCCACTATGTTTTTTCTCTGTTTTGGATGAGCGCGCGCATTCCAAAAAAAACCATGTTGCTGCAACATTGGTCCAATGTTTTAATTTTTCTATTTCGTCGCTTTTTTTGCCCTCATTACCTTTTCCAGAAATAGGTAGGCCTACCAAATTGTTTTTTTTTCTCAAATATATTTTTTTCCGCCCTTCCTCATTAGCTTTTGGATTTTTCTCATCTAAAACAGATAAAAAAACATAGTGGCCTAATTGCTTACTTTGTTTACTTTTCAAGTAAGCAGTTACTGCTGTTTGCAGTTATGTACTGGTACCGCGGTAGCATATTGCAAAGGCAAAGAGCAGTGACTGCTTTATACTTAAAAAAAAACCTTGTTTGCTTTTGCAGTGCTGAATACAGTGCACATTTCATACTCGCTGGTCCGTGATTGTTTCTATTGACTGTCACTCACAGATCGAGCCACATCTCCTATGAGGCCCTATCTCATTCAATATTCTATTCCAACAAACACGAAAGCATGGAAATGTGTAGTCTGTGGTGGCATAGGCTGATTAATAATAAATAAATGTAGACAACGCTATGTAAATGATCAAATGACATAATGGAATTTTAACCCTTTTACAGTGGGTAAAAATTACTAGGCCCTACATATTTGTTTAAAGGGACTGGCCCAGGCTAAAATCATCAAAAAATCGGTGATTTTATTTCGGGTTCTTAATATGACCATATGATGTAAACATGTACATAGACTAGAACTGCAAATTTTGATAATTTTTGTGCTGCGCATTCACCAGTTAGACTAGATATAGAGACGAAATTCCCGCATTTCCTATTTTTGACATGGTTGTCAATAATTAGAAATCGGGAATTTCGTATCTATATCTAGCCTAACTGGTGAACGCGCAGCACAAAAATTATAAAAATTAGCAGTTCTAGTCTATGTACATGTTTACATCATATGGTCATATTAAGAACCCGAAATAAAATCACCGATTTTTCGATGATTTTAGCCTGGGCCAGTCCCTGACTGCTAATGCTGACATGTCAATTTTGAAAATTGAATTTATGTGAAGTTCATATATAGCCTACTGATCTTAACTGAACATACAAAATAAACAAGAGTGAGTGCATTACACATGTCCCCTTTTTACCACAAAACCCACCGTCTCTGACAAACCACACGAAAAACACCGCCCTTAATTGGAGTCTAAAAGTGAAATCATGATCTGCTTCACACAAAACAAAATACCCAAGCAGTCCCTTTAATTTGAAACCAAACATTTGCCAATACTTGATGTTTAAACATGTATTTCATTCCCAATAACAGTGATTTAATTAGCTAATAAAACAGATTTAATATCATTATTATCATGATTAGCGCCGAAAGACATTTCGTAATAGGCTTCCATATCTAATATAATCTCTTTTAGTCCACTTGTCCAATGTTGTTTTACTGTTGGTCCACCGTCTACGACGCTGGCCCAACATTAAACCAACACTGGGTCAATGTTGCATGTTTGCTTGGATATTCCCTTTTGTCCACAGCACCTCAGTAAGGAAGGGTATTAATGCGGGGATTGAGCGAGCATGCGCAGACGGCAGTGTGGGGAGCGTGGTGCTGACTGGGAGGGGATCATTCCTGGCGGGAGCTGACATCAAGGAGTTCTCTACGGGAGAGGCCTTCACAGGTGAGGCTAGATAAGAGGGATCTTGGACACCAGTCCAAACAATCACGAGACATTGCTCCAATGTTGGTACAAGCTGGCCCAGCAGTGTACCAACATAGGATTCGTGTTTTATGAGACTGTGGTCACATGCTTCACTTGACTCAGGTGTAAATGAGTACCTGGTAGGAGAGAGATGGCAATGTGTATGATTAGTTCCTAGCGCCGAAATGGCTGCAAGTGCTGTAGGCCTATATAAGAACTCACCATTATTATATAAAATTTATTAGCGACATGTGTTTTAGACTTTAATTGATGTAGGGTGATTTTAATTTCTGACATGACAGTGTGTAGTAATAATGTATATGTATATTGATACAGGTTGATGTTTATTTTTGTTTGTAGAACCCCGTTTACATGACTTGACAGACATCATAGAGGGATGTAACAAGCCTATTGTGACCGCCATTCATGGTTTCTGTCTGGGAGGAGGATTTGAGGTGGCCATCAGCTCTCATTATAGAGTGGCTATGAACAGCTGTATGTAAGTTCCATAACCACGGTAGCAGGGCTGAGGCAGGGAAAGTTTTTGCACAATAAGTTTCCCATGTACATACTCCTATAATTGATTAAATTTAGGTCTTAACCCTTAAAACGCAGATTTATTTTTGTATAAACCATGGGGCCCAAATGTGTTTGTTTCAATTTGAAATCTCCATAAACATCTTAGTTAGCTCTTTCCGCTTCATTTGAATACCTATGTTGTGGGTCTACGGCCATAATAAATATTTTTACTCTTACAGTGCGGGGATCGACTTTAGAAGTCAGAATCTGACGTCTACAGACGTCAGATTCTGACGTCTAAAATAGATCCCCGCACTGTAGGGTTAAATAATAAAAAATTGGGTATACATAATTTTTCAAAGTGAGGTATTTTTAAATGTATGCGAAACTTGACTTTGGTAAGAAATTAAACAAATGTAATACAAAACAACAGTTTCTAAAGTATTACGGGTAGGCTTCTTGTATGATGGAGGACACATTCTGATATCTAAAGAGATCAAGCGTGATCGGTCACTGTCGTGCTCATATTTTCACTTTATTTTTAGGTTTGGTTTTCCTGAGGTTGACATAGGGATCCTACCCGGCGCGACAGGCACACAGCGCTACCCCCGCCTTGTGGGACTTAAAGCAGCACTGGACATTATCCCCACTGGCAGACGGATCACAGCTCAGGAGGCTCTCAAACTGGGCGCCATAGACAAGGTGACAGTTAGGGGCATATCTACGGGGTTCAGTGTATAGTCGCCGTAATACTTGCAAGAGCGCTTGCAAAATTTCATGGTAGGCCCTATTTCATTGAGAATTGACAGAGAATTCCGTGAAAATCTACGAAAAACATCCAACGCTGGTTGAAACTGACGGCAATTATAGCACCGATAATTTAAATGTTCTCTGGGAGGGCTTCTATCTATTAATAAAAGTTAATACTTCACCCAGTCGTAATCATTTTAATATCACAACTGTCAAGCTATCAAGTTAACCCTGAGAGTGCTAATCACGTCTATGGCCGTTATTTAGCTTTTTATTTGAACTTTAAGTAAGGGAAAATAAACAATAAATTCGCGGGACTGACATATGTTTGACTTAAATTGTGTAAATTTTTACCCTTTCGAAGTTGTGGGTCGCGGTAGCGAAACACAATTTAAAATGGGTAAAAAATTAAATTTAAAATTGAGCGTTTCAAGGATTAACAAATTAAGGCATTGATGTGGTGAGAAAAGACGTATGGTAGAATAGGCTGGCATTATTTATTTTGTTGATTCAGGTAGTAGGCAGTGACATAGTCGGTGAGGCTGTAAAGTTTGCGGCTTCTGTAGCGGACAAACCAATCCAACCGCGCAGAACCAGCGAAATGAAGGTCAAGGAGGCAGAGAATGCTCATCAACTGTCTGAAGGTCAGATTAGGTCACACCCTGGGGTCATACCCTGAGGTCACACACAACTCATGTTGAACGTAGCGCACTTGATGGGCGTTATATATATATGGTTGAAATAATTCTTGTAGACATGTCGTCCTCTTGGTGATAACATTTAGGGCTCTAAAAGTTTTACCCATTTGATGTTGTGTCTCGCTTCGTTGAAAATGGGTGAAAATTACTCATAATATTGGTTTAATTTGAGTCTAAACATTTGCAAATCTCAATGTTTAAAGACTCCTTCCATTCCCAATAACTGTGATTTAACCTGGTAATAAAATACATTCAAAACGACGAATTTATTTTGTCCAGAGGTTTGAGGAAATATTCGATCAATTCTCAAGGCAATATCTCAGCTATTTGTTTTGTGTCAAATTATCCACTAAATTTTAAATAATTAAAAATATATTATCTTAATGCATATTACAAGTAAATAATTGCTTTATTCTAATTATTTATTGATCGCTCAGCCTTGTGTCTTTACAGCTGCTCTCCGCGTTGCTAAGCAGAAGAAAAAAGGAATGATTGCTCCAGTGGTGAGTGAACTTAACTTGATGTACATCATATTCGAATAACTTTCTTGGAACCGAAGAATATCAGGGATGCACCAGCAGATAACTTGTTTGTTGGTTGCATTTTTTTTACCTCTGTAATAATTTTTGGGGGGTGGTGAACTTCTGAAAAACTTTTTTTTTATGTTGCGTTGGAGAACGGGAATATCAGATTGTCGTTTGCCTTCTCAATTCTGTACGTTACCTTTAGCTGTTTTTTTCTGGTCAACATGTTCTTCATCAATTCGGTCAACATAACCAAACTTTTTTACTTCGCGTTTTGAACAAATTTCTTCTAGCCCTCCCTCCCTCCCGTATATCTAATGGTGTGACCCTTATATACCTTACTTTGTGGTAATTATGCACCACGTACGCATATCTTCCTAATTTCCCTCTGTATTATTTCTGATGCACAACATTGTAATTGATGATACAATGCCATACATAGGTTTATCTCATGTCCCGCTGTATGTGTTTACGTTCACAGAACTGTATTAAGTCAGTGATGGCGAGTATACAGTATCCATACAGAGAAGGCCTGGAGAAGGAGAGACAATACTCAGCTGAGCTGGCCATGTCAGGACAGGCCAAGGCTCTACAGTATGCATTCTTTGCAGAGAGGTCAAGTCAAAAGGTGAGGGGTCAAGTCAAAAGGTAAGAAGTCAAGTCAAAAGGTGAAAGGTCAAAACAAAATATGAGAGGTCAAGTCAAAAGTTTAGAAGTCAAGACAAAAGGTAAGAGGTCAAGGCAAAATGTGATAAATCAAGACAAGGGGTGAGAGGTCAAATCAAAAGGTGAGAGGTCAATGCAAAAGGCAAAAAGTAAATTCAAAAGGTCAGAGGTCATGTCAAAGAGTGCGAGGCCAAGGTAAAAGATGGGGGTCAAGTCAAAGGGTGAGAGGTCTAGTCAAAAGGTGAGAGGTCAAGTCAAAAGGTGAAAGGTTAAGTCAAATTATAAGAGATCATGTCAAAATGTGAGAAGTTATGGCAAAAGGTGAGAAGTCATGTCAAAAGGTGAGAGGTCAAGCTAAAAGATGAAAAGTCATGTCAAAGTGTAAGAGGTCAAACCTAAATGTGAGAGGTCAAGTCTAAAAATGAGAGGTCAAACCAAAATGTGAGAGGTCAAGTCAAAAGGTTAGAGATCAAGTCAAAAGGTAAAAGGTCAAGCCAGCAGGTGAAAGGTCAATCCAAAAGGTAAAAGTTCAAATCGAAAGGTGAGATGTCAAGTCAAAAGGCGAGAGTTCAAGTTAAAAGCTGTGAAGTCAAGTCCAAAGGTGAGAAACCAACAAACACGAGACAATGAACCAATATTATTTTATTATAAAATAACGCTGGTTCAACGTCTTGTATTGGTGGGAAAGTCTATAAATTGGATTCAATGGTGTAAGGTAATGTGAATGTTTCCAGTCCTGGCAGAAATGCACATGATTATGATGACCAATAGGGCCAACTCAACATCTAGATTTATTAGTCATGGTTGTCACAAAGTCTGAAGTTGTGTGATGCAGTCCTAGCAAACAAGACACATAGACACAATGTTGGACCAATGTTGGGCCGACGTCGTAGACGGTGTACCAACATTGGTCCAACATTGGGTCGATGAGTCGTGTGATGCAGTACGTAATAGTTAGCTAATTTTATTCTTATATTAATATTAAACTGGAATATTTAATTTAACATATTTTTTTAGCAGTAGCATGATTACACTATTGTTATAGCCATTTTTTTCCTTAAAGGATATGGGTCGTTATGATTCGCTGAGTAAACATTTAGCCCAATACAACATGACGCATGCGCAGCATGGTCAACTGTCACAGGAATGGGGTCTGCCGTAGTAACTTAAATATGTTGATTCTGTGAAGACCAACGACCCATCTACCTTAAAGTGGTAGGTGCTGCAGCTATTCGTATCTCCAATGAATGCACATCAGTAGAAATACCTTAGGAAGGTGAATTTGTTATTATTGGTTGCAGTGGTAAGTGACAGGTGCTGACTTGAGTAGAAATACCTTAGGAAGGTGAATTTGTTATGATTGGTTGCAGTGGTCGGTGCCAGGTGCTGACTTCCGGTCAGTGAAGCCGCAGCCTCTGAAAAGCGGAGCTGTGATTGGTGCAGGGACTATGGGTACTGGTATCGCCATGAGTATGCTGAACGCGGGCATGTCTGTGGTGCTGGTAGAGCAGGATCAAAAGGTATGACATCTCAGAAACCACGAGGCATTTCCCAGTGTTGGTTAAATGCTGGGCCAGTGTCGTAGACGGACGTTTGGTCACTATATATTATGTGTTTGTAGTAATAAGCATACATGAATATCATATATTTCATAGTTCCTCATACTTTGTTTGCTAACGTAACTCAGATGGCCCCATTTTAAATAAAAATTGAAATTTATTTCAATTGATATTATTGAATTGCTCCAATGTTATCAGCTCAGCCACCGGACCTTTTTTCTTTTTTAAATTGGCTGTACTACATTCATGTTGTTTTTTATAATTAGGCTTTTAATCACAGTTGCTATGTAATGTCACAGTTTCTGGATCGTGGTGTTAAGGCCTTACAGGCGCTCTATGAAGGCAGTGTAAGGCTGAAGAGGCTGACCCCTAATCAGGCCAAGGTCAACCTGTCCAGACTCAGTCCGACAGTCAGCTACCAGGACATCAAGGATGTAGATATAGTGAGTAAACATAGTTACTCTGAAGTGTCTGCAACGAAGTTATACCTATATTTTTTATATTCAAAATGAAATATCTCTGCAGCTGTTTTTGAGTGAGTAATCGAAGATTCCCCTTGTCCTGCTAGTCCCATATAGTCTGTACACTTTCAAACATGTTTTAGATCAATAGAAATATCACAAAATTTTACAAGGTAAGATACTTATTTAATGGAATAACTCAATATTGGACATGTCTCTTTTTCATAAATATTTAATGCCAAAATTTCTAGGTGATTGAAGCCATCTATGAGAACCTGAAATTAAAGAAGAAGATATTTGCAGAGCTTGATAAAGTGTGTAAGCCTTCCACCATCCTGTGCTCCAACACCTCCGCACTGGACATAGACCAGGTCAGAAATATTTACTGAACAAGGTTTTTAAGACAGTGTCACGATTTCACGAGGTTGTCAGTACTAATACTTTTGGACCGTCAAAGGCAGCTCATTATCGAGTTGCTCCTCCTGTTGCATGCTGCATAGTATGGTACTTAATCACTTATCTACAACATCCATCCGAGAGAATCTGCAGTCTCCCCGAGTTTGGACATAATCCCCATGAGGGGATTGACAGAATGCAGAAAGATAAATAGAGACGATTAAAAAATAATAGATTAGAATGTGCATTGTTAATATTTTGGATAATTAATTAGCGACAGTTGAAGATTGTGAATATGGATATCTTTGTAATTTTAATTCATAATAAAAGACGTGTCAACTTGAAGAACTTGTCATCTCCAGTCAAATAGCTTATTACAATACATGCACAGAACTCTACATGTACAGTGTTAAACTTTATATTTATACAGCAACAATATAATACTATTTTTCAATTTTATTATTTTCACAGATGGCAGCCATGACATCGCGTCCTGATAAGGTGATGGGAGCTCATTTCTTTGTTCCTGCTTATCACATGAGACTGCTGGAAAACATCCGCGGGAAGAAAACGTCACCACAAACTATAGCTACAGTCATGCAGTTTGGAAAACAAATTGGCAAGGTCCGTGAATAAATAATATGGATTTCTTCATTTTTAAATGTATACTGTATTTTTTGGTAAGTTGATAAATGGCAACATATTTACCTACCACATAGGTTGCACCAAGTTGCCCACGAGCGTCGAACAGAAACACATTCAATATGATATAATAATGTTTCAGTTATTACATTGCATATTCTGAAATTTACTTTGTTATTGTGGTGTCTGAAAAAATTACTGTGGATTATGTGGCGATTAAAACCCTTCTCCTGAGCACTATATTATTTGTTTCTATTTTTCCATTTTGAAGCTGTAATAGATAGCATAATTTCCAGCTTCAAAAGAAAACAAATATTTCCATTTGTGAAAAATACATATCTCCCAAATTCACTTACTTAAAGAAAATTATTTTTCAAATAAGCATACCATTAACAATAGGATATTATTTTTTACACTTCATGTTTTAGGTACCAGTTCTCTGTGGAAACTGCCGTGGGTTTGTAGGTAACCGTATGTTGGGAGGCTATACACAAGAGGTTAGTAAATTAGAAATGTAGAGCATAGAGGTGGCTTAGATAAAATGTGTGCCTCATTTACAAATCAGCATTTACTTTTTTTCATCATCATCAACATTCAACAGATTTTCCATTATTTCACTGAACGTGATTTACTGTAAATCTGGTAAATTTTCTGGCGTTTAGATTTTCATGAATTTGTGACTTGAGGATTTTTCATGAAGTCTAGAATTCGCAAATTATCAATTACGAGGATAGTGGCGCTATTATAATAATATCAATTTTCGCGAGATTCTTTAATTTGCGAATTTGTCCTCCTTGCGAAAATTAAAACCTCACGAATATTAACAGATTTACAGTAATTACATTACCCGACATATAATTCCATTTATATATTACAATTACATAAAATGAAAATGGAGCAACAATTCAATGCCATGCCATTTTTATCCCTGCCACCAATATCTAATCTCGCACCTGACACCAATTTCTAATCCCACACCTGACACCAATATCTAATCCCACATCTGACACCAATATCTAATCCCACGTCTCACACCAATTTTCAATCTGACACCAATTTAAAATCTCACCCTGGTATCTCACCCTGACCTTTTGCGATTTTTTAAGTGTATTTTTTATGTTCTGATAATTATAGAAATGCTGGATATGTCTATATAGGTGTCCAATTTTGTATTAGAAGCGGAATGTGTTATCTACCAAATTACTCATGTCCTGTCATTTCGTGGGGGGGGGGGGGGGCGGTCAAATACAATACGAACTGTGTTCAATTTTGGAACATTGCAAACTTTAGCGACGGTCCCTTAGTGGCTAGATGAAAATTTTTTGTCTTCTTACTATCTTTCTAAAGCTCATTATTTATGACAGGCTCAATTTATGGTTGAAGAAGGCACCCTCCCTGAACAGGTCGATCAGGTGATTGAAGATTTTGGTTTCGCCTTAGGATCATTTAAGACCAATGATCTTTCAGGTACAGTTCAGTCATTAATTATCAATGAAAAAGTTAAGATGATCTCAACTTGTTCAATGTTAAATGAGTCAAACATATGATTATCTCAGTGAAGTGGACAACAGTTTCGTTTTAGTGATGTAACCTTAAAGGAGAATTATAATTTCAAAATGAGACGTCTCTGTAAATTAAAGGACATAGTCATCCATATCTAGTGGATATCTATATCATGAAACGATGACATAGTGTCATTTAAATTTCTTTAACTGCATGAAGTTTAATGTTCTGTGTTTGCGTCTCTCGGCTGGTTTAACCATTAAGTTCTACTATAACAAAATTCAACCATTTAAAGTTGTATCTCGCTAATGTGACCCACAACTTACAGTGTGTAAAAATATTTCAGATATAATGAAATTAGAGGTGAAGTAATTTTAAATCATTGACATATTTCACTTTCCATTTCGTCGCCTCGGAGCTAAAGGATCCTATCTGCCACTCTAACGAGTGTCAGATAGGATCCTTTAGCTCCGAGGCGACGATTTAATGCTCGAAAAAGCGGCTTAGATAGGTCAAGAGATTTCAATGTGAGTCCTGTTTTACAGGTTTAGATATCGGTCACTCTCAGAAGAAGGAGATTGCTCAGGACCTTGGTGTAAAGCTTACCCTGGATACTCGACACATGTTTGGAGTGCGGTACTGCCCTCTGTCTGATTACCTGGTGGAGCAAGGCAGGCTGGGAAGAAAAACAGGTCAATTTATATTTAAATAGGTCAATGTAATTAGCAAACTAAGATTAAAAAAATTGTACATGTTTTTTATTGTTTCAAGGGCACATCTTTTAAAGTTTCTATAACACCATATCACTACATAATATGGTAATATATTTTCAAAATATTGTCAAACATATTGTCACAATGTTTTAAAGAAATAACTCCATCCCAGGTCTTTTGTGTGTTTGTAGGAAAGGGTTGGTACAGATACGAGAAACCTGGAGGTAAAATAGCCACTCCTGACGAGGACGTCACACAACACATTCTGGATTTCTGCCGCAAGCAGGGGATTACACGGCGCCGTATAGGATCACAGGTACCGCGTCCCCATCCTTAACGCCTGAAGCGATGAAATATTTTATATAAACCAAGAGACCAGAGGTGTTTTTTCAATTTGAAATCATAATAAAGGACTTATTTAGCTCTTTCCGCTTCATTTTTATACCGATGTTAATATGGGTCTACGGCCATTATATTTTTTTCAATTATTTCAGTGCGGGGACCGTCTTTAGACGTTAGAATCTGACATTTATACTTGAGATTCTGGTGGTACAAATGGTGGTGCAATTTAGACACCAAAGGTGCACGTGTAGACCTCAATTATAGCACAAATTGTATTATGTTAAAAAAACAGAAGTTGTGGTGTTTGTATAATGTATTGTTGTTTTTTCAATGTCAAATTACTCACTCTATTCTGAAGTTTGTTGGATTATCAAGTACCTCCCGGCGCAATATTGCGATATCTATGCAATATCTATCTGCGAAAGGACATGTAACACCTCCTCTAAGTATTCAGATATAGTGCAATTTACTTCTCTATTGTCAGTGACTTTAAAGTTTAAAATATCAATTTTTGAATATAATTTTCTGATTAAATGCAGGAAATTACAGAGAGAATGGTTTACTCCAGAATCAACGAAGGCTTTAAAATTCTAGAGGAAGGAATCGCAGCCAAACCTGAGGACATTGATACCATCAGGTAAGTAGTAGGGGAAGCACTAACAGCACAGACTAGTGATACACGTTATTAAACAGGCAGACACACTATTTTCTCCAAATCTTTTAACCGCCGGTGGCGCATATATTCTGGTTTTCATATTTTATTAGCACATTTGTTAAGTACCACATTTTAAATATGTTAAAGATAAAATGTGACATCAACCAGCAAGATTTGAACAGAGTTGACCTCTATTTTGTTGAATCTGAATAATTTTCACCGACTTGATGTTGAGGATCGCGTCAGCAAGTGAGTGAAAATTAAATAATTTGGCGGTTAAAAGGTTAAGAAAGGCCTCCAAATTGGCCTAAATATAGCAAAACAAATTGGTGGGAACCCCCTGTGCCCCCTTCTTCAGATCTCAGATTCTCTCCTATTAATTGTCATATGATCCGTTCTGAAATGAGTTAGATAATGTGATAAACAAGTGGAAGTTAATAAAAACTCAATGCTGTTGGACCTCAATGGTTATGAAAATGTTGGTTCAATGTTGAACCAAAATTTGATTGACTTGTTCGTTTCATGACATCACATGCAGTGTATTATTAGTCAGTATACTAGAATACGCCCGGTATAGATACACAGTTCTATGTGGTGTATTGTATTGTATTGTATTGTTTCAGTATACTTGGATACGCCTGGCCTAGATATACAGGGGGTCCCATGTTCTATGCATCTCAGGTCGGACTCTCCAGGGTATTGGATCGCATAGAACATTATTACAAGCAAAACCGTAAGTATATAGATATTTAAAAAAATAATTATTCGAGGAATAGTATGTGCATCTTGTAACCTGCAACTTTTAAAAATATGTTATTCTAAAATGCCCCCTCGCGCTTCATTTAAGACCAAATCTTTGTCTCATCAAAAAGTTGTGACTAGTAATCAAATCACATCAACCCTTGCTTGCAAAGATGTAATTTTTTGGACTAAAAACGCTCAACATTCAGTCTTCATCAGATTATGATTTATCCACATTTAAACTTTTCAACGCAGGGATCGACTTTAGACGTCAGTATCTGACGTCTGAAGTTGGTCCCCGCACTGAAAGAACTAACAAATTTATAAAGGCCGTAGACCCATAACATAGGTATTGAAATGATGCAGAAAGAGCCAACTAAGACATGTATGATTTCAAATTAAAAAAAACACTTTGGACTCTCCGTTTTTATGAAAATAATTCAACTCTTCAAGGGTTTAATTACCGTACATTTGTACATTCTCTTTGTTTATCAGAGATACCAGTTTTTCAGATTTTTATTGATACTGTATGACCTGGAAATGGCTTTCTTCGAACTAATTATTTTCGACTTGAAAAAAAATAAATCCGGATTTTTTTCCATGACCCACTGGCATCTCTGGTTAATTAAAAGCTTCTTGGTTGTTTTTTCCAGCTGACTGTCCACACTGGCAGCCGTCACATCTACTCGAACAGTTAGCAGCGGCTGACCTACCCATATCGAAATGGTCCTCATATCTGACCAGCAAGATGTAGACATGGAACGTGCTGAAGTCAAGAGATGGCGTCATTAAAGTAGTGCCATTAAGATGATCAAAAGGAGAACACATAATAAGATGAAACATTCCTGTGTCACAAACTGGACTGACTGGTGTAACCATTGAGATAAATAGAACTTAACAGTGAAAATACTTCGTAGTTATGATTTTATACAATAATAAGTACATGCATGTGCAATAATTTGTTAACGTCAGTTATATTTTGTGATGCTGATTCTAATAAGTGAATGCCATTTTCCTGCACGTCAATACATATCATGTATATTATACAAGTTTGCAGCGGTATTGGTATATTGCGATGTGTTGACACTAAGATTCTTAAATTTAAGATTATCTAAACTTTCTCTCATTTTCATTGAAAAAATTAGGATAAATCTTAACTGTTCTAATGAAAACAAGAGAAAGTTAAGATAATCTTTTTTTTAAGATTCTTATTGGGATGTGCCCCGGTGAACATCAAACCATTATTTAATAATCCCGTCTGATTATCAGAATGAAGCATTCGGCTGTGATTATTTATTTTGAGATATGTTATTTACGAAATAAATGTATTGATTGTATTCTTTAGCGTTTGTGATATCTCTATCGTCTCCTTGATTATAAAGGGTGGTATCTGCCACTTTCATAAGTGGCAGATTGTCCCTTTTAAGTTGCCCTTTAACCGCCGGTGCCGCATATATTCGGGTTTTCATTTTTATTAGCACATTAAGTACCACCTTTTAAGCATGTTAAAGATAAAATGTGACATCAATCAGCAATATTTGAAAACAGTTGGCCTCCATTTTGTCAAATCTGAATAATTTTCACTCACTTGAATTTGTGGATCGCGTCAGCGAGACACAATTTCAAGTGGATGAAAATTCAGATTGAATAATTTGGCGGTTAAAGGGTTAATACAGATATGTGGCACCATAATTATGAACATTATGAATGAATTATGTGAATTTAATGATAAATCAATACATTTATAAAGGGAAAGTAGAGGTTCAAACTTTACATCGAGACCATTTGTATTGGGACTGCGGCTGTGTGGACATTGTACCACCAGACCCTACTCTGCCAGCTATTCTGCTTTATCAACCCTTAAATCGCTAAATTTATTAATTTGATTTTTTACCGACCTGAAGTTGTGTCTCTCTATCGTGACCCACAAACTCAAGTGGGAGAAAATTACTCATATTAATTTAATTTGAGACCAAACATTTGCAAATCTTGATGTTTAAACACACATTCCTTCACAATAACAGTGGTTTAATAGGGTGATAAAATGGACTAAAAAATACCATAGTTGCGCTTAAAGAATCATTCAGCTTCAAAACGCGCATGCCTGGGACGGTCAAGTGTAGGCCAACAGTAGCCTATTGAGTACAGATTGACGGCATTAATATAGCCACTGAACTGATTACAAGATACTACTCAAACGAGACATTGATCCAATGCTGTTTTAATGTTAGGCCAACGTCTGCGACGCTGGCCCAACATTTGAACCGACATTAAATAAATGTACAATGTTTGAGAGAAAGTCCTCCTGCCCAGCAAACGCAAGACATTTGTATGACATTTATGCAATGTCGGCCCAACGTCTTCGACGTTGGTCCAACATTGCATAAAGTCATACAAATGTTTTGTGTTTACTGGGTGACAATACAAACTTGGGGGTCAAGCAGTTTCCAAATCCCCCAGTAATACAGTCAGTTTGTTTGCAAGTAGGCGACCAAGTAGGGGCAAAAGACAAGGGCTTTGAATTATTAACTCATAGATGTCGCTCAAGTATATATGAACTTGCTGTAATTTGAGAACTTGCTCTTAATGAGGCTTTCAGTATGAAACGCATATTTAGTATTATTATGGAATAGGGCCTTGGCTTAACCACGGGCACTATTGCCTTCTGGGGGACCCTTGTCCCGCGAATTTTGACAGTTGACTACACCTTTAATAGCAGGTAAGTTAAAGCAACCCCTTGGGATGACATCAATTTTCGTTTTTACTTCCGCACTGTAGTAGTGTATCCCATGGATCATGTTTTTATTTTTTTCAGAATTTTCATATTTATACAAATATTTTTAATCAACATTTCTATGAAACCAGAAGTAACCCAAACAAACTATTTGTATACCTGAAGGACGATTGAATGTTTTCACAGCATTGGGCCACATGCTGATGGCATCGGCCCAGCGTTGGGTAGACAATCAGTGCCGCAGGTGTGTCCTCCCGTGTCCTGACTATGAGACACCAATTAGCGGCGACTGCTCTGATCTTACCGTCTGATACGTGGGAATATGTGATGGAAAGTGCTTAATATTGCTGACTTGTTTTGTTTACATGGCAATATACGACCTGGAAATACAACAATTTCGCTCTTTTTCTGTGCCTTAAAATTGTTTTTTGACTTTTTCGTATTTTTAGCTAAGATCAGTAGGCTATATAGCTTCATATAAATTTTCAAAATTGACAACATTGAAAATGTCTCATCCCAAGGGGTCCCTTTAAGCTTACATTGCAGCTCTCTTGACTTGGCTGAAGAGGAGTCAGAGAACGTTGTCCAATGATCAGATGCTCAATTTTACATGTAGTTTATCTATAATTTTGTCATAGCAAACATTACAAATTAAAACAATTTCAGCGTATCACATGAAAAACAGAGATTATAGTTGCATCCAGTAGCCTAGCTGGCTACCCGTCCACCTGTCTTTTGAACGGGCATTTTCAGATTTTCTGATGTCTACAAATTTGACTCAAAGCAGGTCTAAATTATGAAAAAAATCTAATTTTAGAAACTAAAAAATATCCAAATCCTCGCTAGTGCAGCTGCGTCACTGGTGAGGAGTCAAATAATTTAACACTTTGTTTTACCTACCTATATATTGTTCACCAGAATATAAATAAATAACAAGTGGAAATATAGAAAAATATTATTATTTTATTCATCATAAATCCCCGATAAAAATAAATTTGTGTTATGTAAATGTGTTAAACGGGCATCCACTGTGGAAGAAAGAAATCACTGGGTTTGATAAGTCGTGCCAGCTCTGACATTGATTTGGGAAAATACCTGTAGTAAATAGTCTCCCCTCCAGCTAGCCATGCTCCCCACCATCCAAACGTACCCACCGTCATAACAGTGTGGTTACAATGTGATAGTACACAAAGGTCATATGCGGGGTCACGAGCGAGGAAAGGTGAGAAGAGCACAGGAACAGGGAAGTTTGTGGTGTGCTGTTTGCTCCACTTCTCATCATCTGTACAGATCACAAAAATGACATTTTTATATTTTTCCACAAAATATGTCATCGCCCTCCTGACGTAGCTTTCGTCGGCGGTGACGTAACCTTTGTCGACGTTACCTTTCTCCAGTAAATCGCCACGTCTCACGTGCACGCCGACAAGCTGTACCGGGTACTCTGTCACCGGGAACTGTGTTTCATCACGTGATGCACCATACTCATGTAAGCAGTCCTTCATAAAGGTCATGACCCTATCTTCAATCTCAGGAGCACACCGGAACTGTTTCCTGAGGTCAGCCCTCACGTGGTCAAAATACCTCCACGACTGGAACCAACCTTCAATTCTGATGTTCTTCATAAAATTAAGAGAGAAAGATCTGGTGTCAAACTCCATGGGTTTCATTTCGTGAAACCGGTAGAACTTTTCTTTCTCGTTCCCGGTTGATACCTCAGCTTTAACGTTTGGAAACACAGCCATCACATGGTTGTTCTCCTTCGGCATATATGGCTTCAGTCCATTGGCCTTAGCTATGCCATACATGGCGGCGTACTGAAACATCTGATTACCCAGACCTCCTCCCAAGTTAATGGTGGTGTTGTGAGTGTTATAGTAGTTATAGTCGAGTCGTGAGGTATCCAAGACCACACCACGATCTGGTAAGTAACTGGTATCAGGCTTAAGGTATTCCCCTAATAGGTATCCCATGTAGATACTGCCTAGAGGGATGGAGATAATGACAAAGCAGAGGAACATGGGCATAATACGACACCGACACCATCCCGCCGGCCCCACAGCAACTGAAACGGAGAGAGAAGGAGTTATAGGCATTATACTAACCATCCTGCTGGCAGACAGTAACAGAAACAGAGAGAGAGGGAGTTATAGGCATTATACTAACCATCCTGCTGGCAGACAGTAACAGAAACAGAGAGAGAGGGAGTTATAGGCATTATACGACACCATCCTGCTGGCCAATAGTAACAGAAACAGAGAGAGAGGGAGTTATAGGCATTATACGACACCATCCTGCTGGCCAACAGTAACAGAAACAGATAGAAAGGGAGTTATAGGCATTATACGACACCATCCAGCCGCCTGACAGTAACTGAAACAGATAGAAAGGGATTTATAGGCATTATACGACACCATCCTGCCGCCCGACAGCAACTGAAACAGAGTTTAGAAACGTGAACACGCAATATAATAATAACATTATTAAAGACTACAAACGCCCTTTTGTATTAAATGATGGAAAAGTTCTGGTAATATGACGATGTGAGGCCAATTAGTAAAGCTATCGAGGTTTGTACCATGTAAGGTAACAGCTAGACATCCTGCCTCCAGGGTGTAATACATGTGATACCTAATTCTAACAAACAAGTGACATGGTGAAATCGGCCATCTGATGTCGAATCTTTCCATCGATTACTGGTATGCGGATCCCCACAAACAATATATATTCCTGACCACAAAATAAGACATAATTTTTTTTAGAAATGTTACATATTATATATCAGCTTTTATAGTATAGGCTATATCAGCTTATATTATATATCAGCTTTTATAGTATAAGCTAGTGGGGAGATTTCAGAGCGAAATAAGAGTAAAAATATTGCATTTTGAGTGCTGGAAACGCCTTAAAGAGCACTGACTCACACATTACAACAAAACAGAAATTTATTGAATTAATTCTTTAGCGCTAAGCACGACCATAGTCGTTTTTAATCTGTGTTATTAGGGTAAATCACAGGTATTATGAGTTAAATAAATGTTTAAACATCAAGATATGCAAATTTTTGGTCTCAAATTAAACAAATTAAGCGTAGCGAGACACTTCTTCAAGTTGGTGAAAATTTCAATTAAAAAAGGTAAATGGTTAGAACCATAAATTTGGTTCATATAATTGAAAGTTAATACTTGAAGCGACATAATCAGGCTAAAATAATTTAAAAATCGGTGATTTTATCTGTTAATATGACCATATATGATGTAAACAAGTCCATAGACTGGAACTGCAAAGTTTTTAAAAATGTTGTGCTGCGCATTTACCAGTTAAGCGAGATATAGAGACGAAATTTCCGTATTTCTTATTTCGGACATGCATGTCCGAAATAGGAAATCGGCAGTTCTAGTCTATTCACATGTTTACATCATATGGTCGCATTACCAGATTAAGAAGCCAAAATAAAATCAACGATTTTTTGACAATTTTAGCCTGATTGTGTCGCTTAAAAGATTCAACATTAAAAAAGGATTGACAATAAAAGAAAAATCTACAGGGCAAGCACAAGATATTGACGTAGTGTCAGATCAATGTTGGGCCAGTGTCGTAGATTCAACATCGGGTAGATTTCTTCTGCTGGGTAACGCACTCCCAGCAAACGACATGTCGACACGAAGCTGTTTTAATGCTGAGCCAACATTGTAGACGGTGAGCCAGCATCAGACCACCATTGGATCACCCGTTCGTGCTTGCAGGAGTTATATAGCCTAACATGAGAAGTGAAATAAAGTGACACAGATTTTAATCCCCAGGTGGCGATCATCATCTTTCATTATGTTAAAAAATCAATCATACAAACGTGTTTTTTCACTCGTCGGTCCCTCGTAGTAGACTTACCACGAAGAGTCACTAGAGTAGGCTATAGTGGGGCTGAAAGTATCATGTGGTGAGACCAAAAATAGTTGAAGTGTGATTCACACAAATAATAAGATGTCAACATATTATAATTATCCTCATAAGTTATATTTCTAACTCAAATTACTGTTACATCTGCCATAGTATTTAACAAAACAGCAGAATATTTAAAAAAACAGTCGATGGTAATAAATACCCCCATCCATACCCCCGCCGTGACAGACAGTCCGATTACAGGTGTGCCAGTGATCGGTATTTCGATGTCAGGCTGATTATTAGCGTTATTTATTTATTGCAATTTGTTTGTGAATCCCTCATTATAACCCTACACATGGAGATAAATAGTAATCTCACAATTACCTGATTTACTGGGTTTTCTCGCACGTCTCATGCCCGACTTGTCAACCTCTGTTTTCAAACGCCTCATGACAGCACCTGACCCAGATTAGACACAAACACCAGTTCCCCGCATAGCCGATTCTACGTCATCTGGTGATTCATCCAATGTATTAAAATTAACTTTGGCGGGAGATTTCATTACAGTGCATGCTGCTAGCAAAAGTGTATGTATACGGCGCGGGCCCTACTGGTTTGATGCTTGGCCTTGTATAAAGATGATCACATGTGCTGACTATATGTGAATTATTAACAAAATCCACGTCTTATGGCGTCACAAATTGATTGTACACCACTAGAGAGTCAGATAAGGGCGGCGCGGCGAAACATCAAACTGGTGCCTCGCGTGTTTTTTCAATAGGCAGCTGGTCAACCGGGCTGTGACCGCGACCTCGTCAGCTAGGCATGTCATTGTGTTCGCCCAACACTACATATTTAAGGGTGTACTATAGCCTATAAACTGTTGATGTATATTCAAGGATAGAGGTTTGAACACCCAGTCGACACCCCCATCCAAATTTTGGTCGAGTCATACGTTGGGCAATCATCAAATCCCAGTGCTTCAGGTAAAATTCCAGTCTGATTGAGTAGCCCCTACATTTTGTAATCGATGCGTGAACCTACTTTACATTATTGTGAGTACATTGATATAGCCTATATCTAACAATATTTAACTTTAAGCCCTTCCCAACCAACAATATTTAACTTTAAGCCCTTCCCAACGATACAGACCATAAGTTTTTTTTCAATTTGAAAGCATCATAAATGTCTTTGTAAGCTCTCTCCGCTTCATTTGAATACCGGTACCTATGTTATGGGTCTACGGCCATTATTTTTTATTCTTTTAGTCGGGGATCGTAATTAACCTGACGTCTTCAGACATGGATTCTGACGTCTAAAGACGGTCCCCGCATCTGGGTTAAGATGATCACATGTGCTGACTATATGTGAATTATTAACAAAATCCACGTCTTATGAAAACAAATAATATTAAATAATAAATATTCAAATAATATTATAATGCTGAATGTTTTAGAAGCTCTTATGTAACAGGGGTGGGCAGGCGAAATGGGTCCTGTCGCCACAAATCGCTAATTTTAGGTGCTTTGAATGGTCATTTTTTAATATTTACATTACATATATTTTGCTTCTGTCGCCACATGTGGCGATGTGGCGACCACTTGCCCACCTCTGTGTAATGAAATACGTATGAGCTCAGTGAGATTAGATGACATTACGTGACAAAAAGCTCCCCATTCGCACTCATAGGATCTTCAGGCGTTTTACCTGTTTACAACCACAGGGTATAAGCTCAAAGCATGCCTTTTAAGTTTGATGAAGTGTACTCCATACTGACTTCCATTCAGGGTCAGTCCTCTGCCAACCCCGCCAGCATGACTAGATCAGCGTGGTTAATTTTCCCTTTCATGATTGTGATTATATCTTCAGGAATGCACAACCTTGTACACAGATCATAAACTCAGCCAGTGCACACCCAACACTCAACCCCCTACGTTGAACCCTGGGTTTATCTGGGCAAACTTGTGGGGACTGCAAAACACATTTAACTGGGTGATACGGTTCCAACCACTGCTATTGTCATTGATTACATACTGCTGATGTAGTCCGCTGTAAAATTGTGACCAGTACACAAGAACTGTGTATATTTTGAAGTGCACAGCATTGTGCATGTGTGACGGGAACTGCTACCAAGAAAATGATTTAGATCCATGCAGACGATATGAACATTATACATTATAAATATAGTTGTTTGCTTTGCTTTTAACTGCATATCATTTAAGTGATAATAAATATGGATCAAAACATATTAGTAGCCAATTTTTATGAAAATACATCTGTATGAACATATTTGGTGCATTATTTTGACATCAAACAATGTTGTTAGCCATTTCCCATTAACCCAAAGTGCAAGGCTCGAGCCAAAATGAACATTTAAATCAAACAAAGGTAAGCGCCACCTAGTGAATATCACGGTCAGTGCATGATTGCATGGTATAATCCGGTTCCCTGAAGCGCCACCTAGTGAATATTACATTCAGTGAGTGTATACATGGTAGCAGCATGGTGGTTTAGTAAAATTTGCTACTATTTTAAACTCCACGGTAGCAGTGACCTGGGCATTGCACTGTGTGTATGCTTGCAATCCTTATTACATACACCAGTTATGACTTTTGGACTTTTAATTTTATTTTATAGTATATAGTAGCCTACGTAAAACGTTTAGATGTTGGCTGTTGACACTTACAGTTTTTTTCTTGTTAGTATAATAATCTGTCTCGCCTTTGACCAGCTTGTTTGTAGGCCATTTAGGCCTTATGCAGCAGTCAACGAGCGACACCCCCTCCGCGGGGCTATGTGGGGGATTTGCAATTTGGGTGTCCCCAAAACACAATTAAGTCACCACAACCAGGGGCACATTTTATGTCATTTATGTTGACCCCTTGGTAAAACGAACTCTGGTAGGAGAAATCCCCGGGTTTTTATTTATATGATTATCAATAATAGTAGCTCCCCCCCCCCTATTATAATTATGAGCCAATTATGTTACGATATCAATGGAGTAGTCAAAATCTATTTTTACATACATGTATGGTAGCAGCATGGTGGTTTAGTAAAATTTGCTACTATTCTAAACTCCACGGTAGCAGTGACCTGGGCATTGCACTGTGTGCATGCATGCAACCCTTATTACATACACCAGTTATGACTTTTGGATTTTTAATTTTATTTTATAGTATATAGTAGCCTACGTAAAAAGTTTATATGTTGGCTGTTGACACTTTCAGTTTTTTTCTTGTTAGTATAATAATCTATCTTGCCTTTGACCAGTTTGTTTGTAGGCCCTTTAGGCCTTATGCAGCAGTCAACGAGCGACAACCCTCCGCGGGGCTATGTGGGGGATTTGCAATTTGGGTGTCCCCAAAACACAATTAAGTCACCACAACCAGGGGCACATTTTATGTCAAAACCCCCTGTTGACTCCTTGGTAAAACGAACCCTGGTAGGAGAAATCCCCGGGTTTGTATGTATATAATTATCAATAATAGTAGCCCCCCCCCTATTATAATTATGATCTAATTATGTTACGACAGGCCTAGGCTACTCTTATTATGCAGCTTTAAACTTGATATTTTAAACAAGTTTTAGGACACAATTATACTTTAATTTGTAATCAGCTACTACTAGTATTTATTAAAACGTTCTATCAATTAGCAGCTCTCAGCTGAGGCCTATCACCCGCCCCATCACCTTGAACAGACATGGATTGGCACATTACCCCTTCCACTGAACTTGAACATGACAGCCTCGATGTTGTGTTAAATTATACTTTTCTTTTGTAAAAAAAACACCGAGTAATTATCACCCACTTGAAGTTGTGTCTCGCTACCGCGACCCTCAAACCCTCATAAAAACGACTATAGGCTAGTCGTGCTTAGCGCTTAAATAAGATCTGTCATAGCTGACGAGGTCGCCGGTCACAAAGTGCCCGGTCTAAGTCTGTCACAGCAAAGTTCTTAATAGGAAAGATGTTTGAGAATGCGACACAGATCACCAGCTCATGGATATAGATAGATAGATAGATAGATAGATCGTTTATTTCATCTCAGCATAGGCCCATCGGCCTGTGTGCAAATACATAATATAGTGAAATATATACAATATGTGCGGTGTATGAGCGAGGAGACAGGATGATATTTCGATACAATAATAAGAAACATCTGCAAATAATGACAGTTTTTTGTTGTTGTTTTTTTCAAAGATTTGCAAACACTTTAAGTCCAGAATAAACAAATATAGCTAGATTATTAATAGTTCTACTGTGTTCTGAGGATAATAGTTCATTAAATTTATTCATAGATGGTTTGGTCCAGAAATAACTTGAAATGTATTTTGATCTCAAAGCTTTTAAACGTTTACACATAAACAAAAAATGATATTCGTCACCTAATAGTTCACATTCTTCACATAGACGCTGGTGATAGGGGCGTGGCCGTTGCCATTTACCAGAAACTACAGGTATGTTATTGTTTTTTGTAATGAATTTAACCATGGCTTGTCTATATTTAGAAACTTTGATGACATTGAAATAGGAACTGTAATGTGGCGTCAATTTAAATGATCTATACATAATACCATCAGTACTGCTGTGTATTTTCTCATTCCATTGTGTTATATACACGTCGTTTAATCTCTGTTTAAGTAGCCTTAGAAATGGCCCAACATTATCACAACCCTGACTTAGCCATATATAATTAAAGCCAAGTTGACATAAAAGCCTTTTAACAGAAAATGCCCAGTTTTCACACGGATTTTCACTTTCACAATATATATGGTAGAAAACACGATTTCCAAAAATCTGAGAGATATGCTGTTCAAAAGAAATTTAAATCACAATCAAATAATTATATAACACCTATAATAGGCTTATATATGCTAACGTTAGGCCTATAGGCTACAGATATAGGCATAGACCCTAATATGTAACATTTTATGATCCAGTTTTTTGTTTGTTTGTTCCCCAACAACAAAAATAAGCCACATAGTAGAAAATCTGTCTTTTTTGCTTCGTAGTCTGGATATATATATTTTTTTTAACACCAACGTTGTTGCTGAACTGGTTGCGGGTGTCTCCCGCTGAATGCGGACGAGTTCGCATGTCTCAGTGGTCATTTCAGAGACGTGAATATAGCAGGCCTATCAGCTTCTAAAATAATTACACTGTTTCTTTCAGTTCCTACCCTAATCATAGGCCTACCATTTGTGCCTCACAATCCCTGAAACATCATGTAACCCTGATGATCTACTGGGGATGTGTCCAGCGGCACACCCCCAGTAGGCCCCTATGCCTCTGAGGCCTACTCCGGGTTCTTCTTTATCTTTGCATCTTCCTGTTCTTCCTTTTTTCCTAATGGGCTTTGTAACATGGGGCTAGCCTACTCTCACAACTGAAATAAAAACATAAATACAAATAATTCCACTTGCATTAATAGCTATTCATTTATAGGCCTACCCAGCAAACGCAAGGCGTTGATCCAATGCTGGTTAAATGCTGGCCTACCGCTTACGACGCTGGACCAACCATAAGCCAACATTGGGTCAACGTCTTGTGTTTGATGGGTATTGAATATAAAATTTATTACAGCTTGTACACTAGTAGGCCTAGACTAGTCTACTTGAAACAAAGGATTTGAAACAATGCTAACAGTATTTAAGGACAGAAGGGCTTAGCAAAAATTGATATTGTATTGGTTGTGTCTTATTGTGTTTAGATAATCTATTACTATTGTGTAAGAAGCAAGTCAATACACGCAGGTTGCCGCGCCCTGACATTACAGGAGCTCTTCAGCGTGCCGAGGTGAGAAACATCAAGTTGAAACACTTCCGGCTGAGTTACGCCTTCTGATTGGCTGATTGGATGACGTTCGGCCTTGAGGGGTCAGGTTGTTGCGACCCAGTGAATGGACTTGACACATCCCCACTTCTCAACAAAAACTTCTTCCCCTTTCAAAAAACAACAGGATCTAACTATGAAGGGATGTATTAACTAAGAAACAACACTTATAACGTCAGGGGTATACCTTCTCCCTTTTTTCTAAGAATCTATTGCGAGAAGGAGACTAAAATCCGCAACCAAAATGGTAAGCAACCGGCCGGTTGTCACATCAACGGCAGCCATGAAAATAGTTTCCTGTGTGCTCTTAACTCGAAATCAAGCTGCTTTTTATCAACCATATAACATAATAGAATTTTTTTTTTTTATATTTGTGCTTTTTCAACTCTTTTAATAAAAATGGTGTCTGTTTGAAGGTTTTAAATCAGCAAATAACGTCATGTCAAGGCGACGTACGCAGCTGTCAAAATCATCAAAATGAAAAATTACCTTTCCTGAATCCTGCCAATCATCGACATCAATTGATCAAATGATCGACAGTTCCCGCAGCAGTATTGTAGGAACGTCATAGTCTCGCGCTCACATAAAGTCTAATTTATAATAGTATAAATTTTCATCTGCAGATGCAGTGCAAAAAACTAAATTTATTTTTCGTTTGGCAAAGTTTTTGCCAGGCTTGCAGGAATGTTTGGATGGTGCTTCAAAACTGGTGGGGGGGGAGGGGGGTTCCCTTCCAGCTGATATTTTTTATAAGTTTTAAATTTTAGCGCTTGTAATTTAAAAAAATCTGAAGTGACTGCTAAATTGAATGATTTTTTTTCTGCAAACGAAAAAGGGGCGCAGTTTTTTGGTCAGTGTTTCTGATATGTCTTTAGAATTGACGACACGCGTCCCCCCCCTGACGAAAAAACATTCTAGTCTGACGACAATTTTTAGAAGTCATTTCCAGAGATATTTTTCAGTGTTTTATTAGTGAAAAATGAGTTCTTTTAGAGCTTGAAATGTACCTTTAGATATCATAAGGAGCCACCTAAAGCCTTCTCGGAAATAAAAAAAATTCCCAGGGGGTATGCCCTCGGACTCTCGCTAGCGTTGCGAAGGCCTTTGGTGGGCGTTCGCCGTGAACTGTGCTTGCGTGACTCCAACACCAGGTTTGGAGTCATAATCTTCATATTGCGTGACTCCCAACTTTTTCAAGAGCCAGAAACAATGAAGGCTGTATTGTAATACAACATTGTTAAAAAGATTAGATATTCTATTTTGTAATGATGTCAAAATTATATTTCTACGAAGTGTATAACTCAAAATATAGAAGTTGATAAATGAGGGCTATATCCCACTCAGCCCCAGTGCCTGTTTTTTCAGCCACAGATTGACCGCGTACAAAATCGTGGGACATTTCTTTGGATGGTCATATCTAAGACTTCCCGTCAGATAATCAGGTCCAATTTATAGGTTTTTTTTTAACCAGTAACATTATAGTTACATGCCCGAATGCTCAGCTCAAAGGTTGCGCAGTCATTAAAAAGTTATGGACATTTTTTGGACCTCGGGGTCGGGATAGTTCTCAGTCTGACCACCAGCCCCCAAAATGTAGTGGTCCTCTTTCATTGCTGATGGTCCTGTCTGAATTTTTAAAATTGATTCTGAATAAACAAAAATTTCAAACAATATTCTGAACACAGAAATGTTTATTATTTCTTTTAAACAATTTTGTGCTGGAAAAATTTAGTAGCCTGTCGGACCACTGCCACCCAGTGTTCTGGTGGTCCTGCTGAAAATTTGGTGGCCTCGGGCCACCGGACCACCACTAATTTCAAACCCTTCACTAAATAATAAAAGCAAAAAACGGCTTATAAAATAACATTTTCTGTTGCATCTGAAATTCACCAAAAAGAACATTGATTTTGACTTTCAGGAAATTACAAAAAACACATTTATTTGATTTGGCTTTTCCACCCCAGTTCCTTTACTCTCCGAAACTCTTGTTGACAACCTTGCTTTGATTTAGACACTTCTTGAATATCACTTCAGACTGTTGCACCTCGAACTCTGTTCTTCAAGGTGTTAGGTGCTGCTAAAGTTTTTAATTAAATTGAATTGAGATTGAAAACCTTGGACAACCTATATTATAGTTGGAGTCCCTTACATGCAGCATAACTTCAGTCTCACACATTTGGTCCGTCATCGATGACAAACTCTTTGAAATCTAACAGTCAGAATGTGACATAGGCCCCACTAAATTATCCTCAAAAATGCTGACAAGAAGATATCTTATTTTTTCAAAGCTATTTTCGATCACTATCCAGACCAGTGTTTTCGTCTGTGAAGTTTGAGTGTGGGGGACCGAATAGGGTGGGTGGTCTGGGCCGGAGGTCCTCCACCAGGGGAAAAAAAATCGGATTTTTTAATTTTAGTTTTTAAAATGGCCTATTTTAGCTGAGATATCGAAAATATTTTTCTTTATTTTGCAACCAAGATGTGATTTCTCCCCCCCCCCCTGGTGTGAATGGGAAGGGGGGGTTTGAACCGGTTAGAACCCCTGTGAAACCCCCCTCCCTGGCGTTAACCCTTCAGACTGGGAAATTACCTGATAAATTGTTCTAAGCTAAAGTAACGCCAGTTTAAAAATAAAGGGGATCGACATACCGTACTGTTTCTCACTAGGCCTAAAAAAATAATTGTTGATTTCCGATCGACGACCGACCCTTGCCGATGTTTGCGACTTATTAAATTTTATGCCTGTCAAAAAAATAAAATAAAATATTGCAGATCATCCTTCGTTGAACGGTTGGGCTACAGCAAAAGTATTTGCAATCTCCTTACTGGAAACGATTCTTGTTTATCGGCAGCGGCAGCCTCTGCGATCGTCATGTGTTTTTTGTTTGTTTAAGATAGCTAGCCTCGAATAAGGCTGCCAGGGCCTTTCGTCATTGTCAATCTGTCATTATACCCCGGCAAGGATCAAATGTATCTCGTGTTTGTTTACAAAATGCAAATACGGAACAGCTCACTTCCGACGCACTCATGTGCACTGACGGCTGTTCCCTCACCAATGCTAACTGCATGACGATGTCTCAAATGCAAATTATTAGCGGCAACCACTATGGCTAAACTAAGCTATAACCATGTGAATTTTTTCAATTTTCAAACTGAAAAAATGTCATACAAAAATATTTTTTATATCAACAACTATTTCAATATACAAATTGAAACGATTTGTTTGCCACAGGATTCAGCGTTTTTCAAAGTGGCGTTGAGTGTGAAAGATCGCAATACCGAGATCTGAAAAAATCCAGCAACATGATTTCAACGACATCTAGACTATGTAGTGAAAAACGGCCGATTTTGTGTTTTATTCACTGGATGACACGCCAGACTTTGGTAGGCAAGCATGCATGTTCTGACAAGAGTTGTGTGTACACTGTAACATGTGTAGGCCAGAATTTAAAACATAGCGGTACATACGTGACAGTAGGGGGCCTATGCTACACACTCTTTGAAGTACCGGTACTCTGATTGTTGCTCATATAATCGTAGTCAAATGTTGTTGTCAACAAATTTAGAACCTACATGTTTTTTTTCCTGGGAGACTGATGTTATTGACTACGCAAAATCACAAAGTTCCACAAAATTAACTGTGACTGGGCAATTCGTGCAGACTTATTCTCCATGGGTCCGCTCATAACGATGTCAGCTGTTTAAACCTTTCATTTTATTTCGGGGTTTTAACCTTTTAACTCTTGAACCGTATCAATGTTTGTAAGGAAATAGAGGAAAAAGTAATGTAAAAAAGTAAAATAATAAAATCAAAGAATTTTCCTACCTACCCTGAATAAATTTTAGAAAAAAAATAAAATGAAGAAAAAATACCTACCCTGTTCTATTTTCACAACCAATCGGAAACCAACAATGTTTTTTTTAGGCCCTACAAGCCTATATCCCTGACATGTGTTTGTGCTAAATTGCTCGAACACATAATTTGCTAAAGTAATATCAGGGTTTCCCCCAGAAAAATTAGAAAGCATCATGGTACCTGGCGGTTCGGGTTCAGAGCGGCGCTCGTAGTCTGTGGTCCGGAGGCATACCCCCCTCCCGGAAACCCTGAATATGACCCACTCTCCCCACAACAAAATTTTAAAACTCTTGCAACAGTGCTGTAAAAATCTGTGCTGACCAACAGAGATGTAATGCAAAATTCTAACGACAAAATTCAGACATCAATGTTATTGTATTAGATTTTAGTAAGGTTTTAAATGTAACCAGTGTTTTAAATACACCACAAACTTGATCTTAAAGTGCTATGGAATTAGGGGTTTTACACCACTTTAAAAGATTCACAATTTTCTCACAAATCTCACAACGATCTCCCATGCTCGGTCTCATCTGATGTTCTAATCTTTCTTGATGATTGCAGGGTTGCACATTAAGCCAAAAAAGGCACTGGCCCACAGGGCTAGTAGCCTTCAAAATTTACTAGCCCTTAACATATTTTAGTAGCCCTGACATTTTTCAATCAAACTGTCCATATGCGATAAAGCAAAGTTTTTAGCTCTATTAATATATGAACTTAATGATGGAGTAGACCCTAAATATTAAAAAAAAAAACACACAAAAGAGGTGATTTAGATTGGCCTCACTCATAACATAAATCATTATATCCAAAGTCAAATTAAAAATGATCACCCAGGATCGCATGATTTTCGCCGATTTCTCCGTCAATTTTTAACCGATATCCTTGAAATTTTGGAAAGACCATTTTCTATTCAAATCCTAAAATGTCGTCATGGGACGAGTAATGTTAATTATAAAATTGTTACTTACTGCGAAGAATTTTAATTTCGGTCCGTTGGCATAGTTCGGATCTGCATTGAGGTCACCGATCATAATAATTTCGTCATTACCCCCTTGTTTAGCCATATCTACGGAATCTTGGAGATTCTCCTAGAATACTTGTCCAGAATTCGGAGGCCTGTAACACACACACAACAGTAGATGTTGTTTATTACATTTAATTTCCACCCAAAGGGCTTCTAAGCTAGGTAGTTCGAGCTCGGTGCGTCTGACGGCGACAAGACTGTCTCTGACGTATAGGGCTACACCTCCCCCAGGCCTATCCGAACGATCGTGTCTGATTATGGGCAAGTAACCATTTAAGTGAAGGTCTAACTCACAATTACTGTTAAGGAATGTTTCGGTTAGTGCTAAAAGATCAAATTTCTGTGCCACATCGGCAAGTAAAGCTGTATGCGTGTCGAAGTTGAGACCACGGACATTACAATGCCACAGTGAAATGAACGGACCAGGATTGATTTCCACATCTCAAGACAGTAGAAGCAAGATATAAATAATCGATAATATCAGAGAACATAAAATACCGTTGCCGCACACTCCCAATCTCACTGACATGTGTTTAACTTTAAGCGAGTTAAAAAGACCAATCCGAACCCTATTCACACCAAGATCAACCCCCATCATCGTGACGAATGATTATGTCTGTCTGTGAATGCCTGACTGTGAACCGACTCAACACATTATGAAATAAATGAAACACCACCCTCAAACATAGTGAACAATATACAATATGGCGTAGACACATGAGAAACATGAAAAACATCATCATGATCATGTCAAAATGATATAGATATAAATGTGTTGGTGCAACCTTATCTGGTATCTTTAGGGAAAATTAAGTAATACAATATCAAACAACAAGTAAAAAATAATGTATCAATCCACAGTGCCGCAGTGGTCACAGGATGCCATCTCAACGCCAAATCAACTTCAAAGTGAAATTTTATTGGTATTATCCACATGTACAACCTTCTAATTACAATGCCACCCGTAGACGGAGTACGAGTATACACACTGGCCAAATTCTTTGTGTATTTTTGCACAGTATTGGGCCACTATGTTTTTATCCTCCGTTTTACATCAATGCGTGCATTAGATTAAAGTTGACATAACTTAAAAAACATATTTTTTGCCCAGCACACACAATTTGATGGCTGCCAATTTACCAAATAAATCTGTCGCCGTCATTAGCCCGACATTGAACCAGCCGCCGCACCCGCAAATTTTACAGCAAAAACTCGACTTTCTGTCACCAACGACTTTTTTTGTCTGGCAGAAGCAAGGTCGTTGGTGACAGGATCTAACTGTATTTACAGTACAAAGCTAAGCATGGTGTTGTTCAAAAATATTCTGCTATAGTTTTTTAGTGTTGTACACTAGAACCTGCTATGTGCAGCCATTCTCATTCTTGGGACACTGGAAGTGGGTTCATTTGTATGCAAAATTTAGCCTCAAGTGCTAAACTGTGCCTAAAATGTCATTTTGTGTAATGTCCTAGTGCCTGGTAGCTTCATATTTGAGATTGTATGCTTATATTGCCTGTTTAGCAAATATGGTGCACACTTGAAGTGGCTGTGCTGGTAACACTAATTAGTATGTGTTTTATAATTCCAGAGTTTACCACAGCAACCAATGAGAACGTACCAGCCCCGCAGAAACGGCATGTCCCCCAGCGGCCCCAGTCCATCGTCTAGTTACGGCCAGCAGCCCCAGCAGCCTCAGCAGCCCCGCTCGTCTGGCTGGTCTACCGCTCCCGCTCCGTATAACTTCTCTGGAGCCTCCGGCATGAGACCCCCAGCACAGAATATCAGCGCTTACGGAAGCTATCAAGTAAGTTATATAATAATATTTGACCCCCCCTCCCCATCCCATGAATCAACTCTTTGATTCTGAGCTGTCCTAATGGCATCATGCAATGGGGGAAGGAATAGACCTAAACCAGTTTGAATGTAGCCAATGCTGATAGCTTTACAGTTTCAATTAAGGCCTAAATTAAAAATAACCTTGTTTCGGATTTCCCGGCCGGGTGGGTATAAATGCTGCGGGTGAAAAACTTTTTAAACATTTTTCCCAAACAATTATTTTTTTGGAGTCTTACCGAACGCGCCCCGCCATTTTCCGAAAATACTCGATCAGTCGGTTAACACGCATCGAATGGGTTTTGTCTAAAACTCAAATTGTCTGAGCATTCCTAATGAAATTTTGGAAAATGGCGCTGTCAGAAATGCTAGTGGTCGCCTTTTCAGTGTTTTCGACCAATACCAATGGAAGATCAGGCTACATTACCTAGCTATGGGAACGGGACAAACTAAAATTTTGTCCCACTTGCGAGCGAAAAAAAAATTCCCTCCCTCATGGCTTTTTTACCCACTGCGAAATTTTTTTCAAGGTCTGGCAGAAAAAAAAAAAAAACCTCCCTTCGGCATGACTTTCTTAGCTGCTGTGAACTCCGAAACAAGGATATTTTTAAGTCTGGCCTAATTATCACCCAAAATTAGATTGAAATTGTTGGATGGCCTTTTGTTAAAATTTTCTACCCTTCACTGCAGTCTAATGTTGTTGTGCGAATCACATTTCCGTTCCACAAAATATTGTTGAGCATTTTTTGATGCATCACTGTCACAGATTATTATATTTATAATATATTCACATGGGAGTTATTTGAATGATGTCTGGGGAACAGCTGTGATTTTATACCAACATGAGAAGGATTTCACATTTTCTTTCACAAAAAGTGACTGTCACTCGATTCGCACAAGTCAACAAGATGATTATGGTCAGGTGTCTTAATTATTAATATTATTCTCCTTGTCCCGGACAAGTGGACAAGCCTTAATGTCGAGTCGCCCATATTCTTATAGAGGCATTAAGCAACATTTGCTTCTACACATCACTCAGGAGAATTTATTTTCGTTATGTACCGGTATTGAAAATAAGAGTGATCTAACATGCTGTTGCATGGAGTTGTTCTGCGTTTAGTCAGAAAGGTTGATAAATATGCTGTTCTATGACCACTAGACATTTCCTGTCTCTACCCCTCGTAACACACATCTTTTACTTCACATTTTCTTTCAGCTTGGAGATGTGGATTGCCGCAATTTCCATCTCAAAGCTGAACAAAACCAAAATTCTTTCATAAAATATTCATGTGAAGGATAATCATGACATATCGGCCTTATCGTTATCCAGTATGCCATTTTCTTTTACAATAATTTGATCAGAAATATGTGACATATTATGTCATGTGATTTCTAAATGTGAGAGCAGGAATTACTAGGTTTAGTATTTCTGCCACAATGCATATTTTCAATGAAAAATTAGTGAAAAAAAATGGTTTCATCACTCTCAATAAGGATATTTTTATTTAAAATATTACACTTTTTTTCTAATTTTTAATCTTATTTTTTTATTTGCATCGAGGTGCACCAGCAGCTGACATATAATGTGAATACAAATGAGTAACACACCCGGATGTTAACCCTTATAACCTTTACAATGTGAAATGGTTTTTGTATATAAACCATCAAGACAAAAGCGTTTTTTTCAATTTGAAATCATCATAAATGTCTCAGTCAGCTCTTTCTGCTTCATTTGAATACCTGTGTTAGGGGTCTGCGGCCAGTATAACTATTTTAATTCTTTCAGTGCTGGGATCGACTTTAGACATTCAGTCTAAAGTCAATCCCAGTGATTAAAGAGTTAAAGGGCTGGCTCATGGATTTGGAATTCTCATTCACTTGAAATTGTGTCTGACTACTGTGACCCATAACTTTGAATTAAGTGGGTGAAAATTACTTACATATACAGGGAAAAATTTGTTTTAAAATTATTGATTAGCAATTATTTTTCCCATGTTGTAACTTACTATAAATCCTTATCATTAATGTTTAGATATTTTGCTAATCAATTACAAATTGAAAAGCAAATGGGCATAATTGCATAGCATTTTGATAAGCGATACTGAACTAATTTTGCCCTGATATGTGTACAATTTGAATCACAACACATTTAAATCTGGCAAATTTTATTTTCTCTTCTCCATCAAATAAATATAATTTTTGTAACCCTTTACATGCTATTTAATTTTTCACCCGATTGAAGTTATGTCTTGCAATGGCAACTCACATTCTATAATTTGAGACCAAACATTTAGAAATGTTGATGTTTAACTGTTTAGCACTCAATTCTTTCCCAAAAAAATGATTTAACCTGTAAAACAGATCAACTGTCTTTAGACGTCAGAATCTGACAAAATCAGATTCTGACTAATTTTCACCCATTTGAAGTTTCGTGTCGCGGCAAGAAAATATCGTCCCCTCAATTCAATAACCTGCCCAAACAGGATATTCAGGCAGAAAGCATGCTTCAATTCAATAAACAATCAACATCTTATTTACTAAAGTATGTTTTACTGTCAACAATAACTTATAAGGAAACGAATGATTCGACAGTGTTATATCATATCAAACTGCAGTGTTCATAAACGGATAGAGAAGGCTCAGGCTATTGGGCCTGTTTTTAACTGATGGTTAACTTTATGTGAAGCAGTTAACTGCAGTTTGCTAAAAACGTGCCTATCCAACTGGGCCGGTTCTTAACAACGTGTATATCTAACTGGGCTGGTTTTTAACAACATGCCTATCCAACTGGGCCGGTTCTTAACAATCAACTGGGCTGGTTCTTAACGTGCCTCCCCAACTGGGCTGGTTCTTAGCACACTTGCAACATAATTGGTATGGTTGTACTAAACGTGATCTAAAAACGAGCCTATCCAACTGGGCCGGTTCTTAAATTGACCTCACACTTTTGCAATAAAGATAGCAATGGGCAGGTTATTGAACTGAGGGGACGATATATTAAATTAATATTTATTCTTAATCCTGGTAATGAAACAGATTAAAATGACTATTAAAGTTGTGATTACCAGTTTAAAGGTTAAATTAACATTGAACCAACCAATCCAGCAAATAGCAGTTTAGTGACCAGCCCATCACTTGGTTTTAGTCATGGTTGTCAAAAAGTCCAAACTTGGTGCATTGACTGTTAATTCATTTTATTTTTTCTAAAAACTGCTTAAGCCGCTAATCAGGATTATAGGACTTTGTTTTAGTCTGTTTTATCACCGCTACCCACCCGCACCTGCAACTTCAGGTTACTTAGTGATATTTGTTTAATTTGGGACCAAAAATTTACAAAGCTCGATGTTTAAATACACATTTCATTTACAATAACTGTGTTTTAAAATAAAGTGGATTAAAAACTATTATAGTCATGTTTAGCGCTGAGAGGGTTAAATAAAGCTGTATTACTCAAAATTGGGACAACAAAATTTAGAGATACACTAATAACCTTTAATAAAGTTATAGAGTTTAATTTTTTACCTACCGGTACTTGAAGTTGGGGGGTCGCGACAGCGAGCCACAACTTCAAGTACCGGTAGGTGTGTAAAAATGACTCAAAATGAAATATACATCATTCGAAACAAAACATAAACAAATCTTCCAAATTTAAGTCCAATTTTCTTTTCTAATTCTCTCATTTAAGCATATTGAAGGAGAAATAAAAGAGACATCCATCCAACGGCTGTCCAATGCTGGTCCACCGTTTGCGTCGATACCCCAACATTAAACCAGCTTCAGACCAATGTCTCACATAAGCTGCATAGCATTGAACACAAGGGGCCCGCCATCATCCCCCCCCCTCCGGAAAGTACAGTTCAAGCATGTACAACGTTTACACAACACTCGTCCAAAGTCGGTCAACTGTGGTCATTATTTTTACAGTATGTCTTGTGTTACAAGCTTTTTCCCATTATATCTAAAGTCTGATATCAGGTTCTGGCACAAAAGCATAGCATTATTAGCAAAAATAAATATCATCTTGTTGGTATCATCATCCAGTGACGTATAAAGACTATAATCAGAGATGACACTACTAGGCCACGGATCACGTGATTACACATCTGGGCCGATATTCTCATACAAGTTACGATATATCGTAGGCTTCTGATTGGTCGAGATGGCCATCAGATTTATTCCCGCTCCAAGAAAAGAATTAGAATAGCCAGTTGTAAAGTGCTTTGTAATCAGTACCCCAAAAACACGAGACTTGCAGCCAATATTGGTGCAATGTTGGGCCAGCGTCGTAGACGCTGGCTCAACATTGAACCAACATTGGCTGAATGTCTCGTGTACTATGACGCTGGCCCAACATTGCGCCAATATTGGCTGAACGTTTCGTGTTAGCTGGGACAGTGTTCACCACGTCCAGAATGTGACCAGATAAAGCATTGTTTTCTTGGATGATGTCAGCTGCCGCGCGGCCAATCCGATTAGTCACTGTATACACTCTGATTAACCCTCTCATTCAAACCGGCAGGGAATTCACATTGGTAACGTTGGTGATCAATCCCACTAAAAATCGTAAAATTTATCCTAATTTTTACTTATTTCCATATAATTTATTTTAGAAAGATATTTATATATTTTTTATAGCATTTATTAGCAACTATTTTTTGGGGCGCACATTGTCATGTTGGAACACATTATAATCACACCAGCGGCGAATAATAACCCACACCAGTGTCAGTGTATTGATGTTTAAAGTGTGTGCCTTAGGTCTTAAACTGTTACTTGGTGAATGTAATCATGCCAACGGCGGTGTTCCAGGGTTCAAAGCGTCACTTCGTGAACATCACACCAGAGGGCTGTGCTCCAGGTCTTAAACTGTGTTTTAGTGAATGTGATACAGGCCAGTTGATAACCTTTTAAGCACAACCATTGTCGTGTTTAATTGTTTTATTTGCGATCAAATAACAGTGATTCAATATTGGGAATGAAATGGCTGTTAAACAACAAGATTTGCAAATGTTTGGTCTCAAATCAAACCAATATACATGTGTAATTTTACCCACTTGAAGTTGTGGGTCGCGGTAGCGAGACACAATTTCAAGTGGGTAAAATTTTTAATTAATATTGACTATAATTGTTTATAATCCATTTATCAGCCGATTAAATTACTGTTATAGGGAATGAAATCTGTATTTCAACATCAACATTTTGTGGGTCTCAAATGGAACAGATAGGGAGTTGTTCCACTCACTTGAAGTAGTGGGTCGCGGTAGCGACACACAATTTCAAGTGGGTGAAAATTTATGAGAGATAACCTAGTGGGCAAAGGGTTAAATATGATTCAAGTAAAGCCGTTTCTTTGGGGCTGAAAGCGTCAGTTGTTGAACATTACACTGGTCAGCAATGTTCAGAGCTAAACCCCTCCCCCCCCCCACCCGCGGCTTATCCGCCGCTATCAGCCGCTGTGTTGTTTTGGATATATACACCACGCAGTACGTGACGTCATATTATGACGTCACAATTAACTTCAAACAAGTTCTCAGCTTTCCATGTTGATACGTCAATCAGGAGTCACATTTCTAACGTGGCATTACGTGATTACTGAATGAGCATGATGAATGAGAAGAACCTATTTACAATTGAATTGCATCTCATAATGGGGGAAAATCAAAGTAGGCCTATATATTATTATTATTAGTAGTACGGTGGCAGAGACCATCCTTACGACGCTGATTTTTTTAGTTCAAGCCATGGTGATTAAAGGTTTTTTCAATTTGAGATCATCATAATTATATGTTTTAGTTAGCTCTTTCCGCTTCATTTGAATAACTATGCTATGGGTCTATGACCATTATCATAATTATATATATTTTACTTCTTTCAGTGCCGGGATCGTCTTATACGTCGAGATCAGACATCTATAGACGTCAGATTCTGACGTATAAAGACGGTCCGCGCAATGAAAGGGCTATGGTGGGACTAAAAAGTATATGTTATTAGTACTATATGGCCAGAGACTTTATCATGTTTATGGTGGAAGCAAAAAGTCATTAAGTCAAGGTATATTTTATTAGTCCTGTAGTGTATATTCAGAGACTATGGGCTGAGTATTAAGTCAAAGGGAAAGTATGTAATTGTTTTTTTATTAGTACTGCAATTGCATGTATTTGTCTAAATTATATTTGTTATTAGATTTTTTCGCCATCCAGTACTGGGTGTTACGTGTAGCTATCATCGGTATGTCGACCCTTTATTCTCCCGTGTAGCGTTTACATATTCACCAGAGCAGGACCTTTTGAGATTTAGATTCTGATGTCTATAGAAGACGTCTTGAGTCGTCAGATTCTGACGTCCATATTCGATCCCCGCACTGAAAGAATAAAAAAATTATAATGACCGTAGACGGTAGACCCATAACATAGGTATTCAAATGAAGACGAAACAGGTAACTAAGATATTTATGATGATTTCAAATTAAAAAAACCTTTGCTTTCATCCACATGGTTTATACAATTAAGTGTACTTGGTATACGTTCCCTTCTGACTATGTCATGCAGTGGCGCAGCCAGCATGTACGCACGTACGCACGTGCGTACAACCTGGCCCTGCCTAAAAAAATATTTTTTAAGAAATTGGGTGTAATTTTCACATTTTACAGGAATTAATATAAGGGGCCTATCTTAATACATTTACAGACGACAAGCAAATATTACTATATGTTTGCCTGCCGTAGTAATACGATGTAACCTAACCATGATAAAAGTGACATAGCGCGATTACCTGAGGGAGATCATAAAATTTTAACCCAGTTAACCCTTTCAAGCCTGAAGTTACCAGTGTCATCTTCATCCATTACCGGTAGCCTACAAGCCGCATATTGCTGTCCTAATTCTCGTGGATGTAATTGTAGTGGATGAAGATTACCGGTACTTGATTACTTGAAGTGGGTAGCAAATTAAATTAGGCAGTTCTATGAATATTTGCGTTCTAAACCGCTAGGTTTTAGGAACTTAAGTCATTTTGCAGAGATGCAAAATGATGCTTTGATGCATCGTGAGGGCTTGAAGTGTTTGAGACTATTTGAGCTTTCAAATTAGACTTGAAATTCATGATTTTAATTAAATGACGGTTCCTCAATCTTATTTTCATATGGATTTATGCAGATGCGCCCATCGCAAGCCTTTTCTTGTTGGCAAAAGTAAGAATTTATACTCGGGAAAATAAAATGCAAATACTTTTCATATGAAGAGTAAAAAAATGTTTATAGGATGCCAATCTCATATATTAAATCGAAATCAGATCTATGTGAATTAGGAAAATTATTGGGGTATGTTATAGGCATACCATTTTTTTCACATATTCACTAAAATCTTAGCATTTTTCCGCAAAATAAATTTTGTAGTAGACGGAATTTCCAATTGATATGCATAAGTCTATTTTCACAAAAATCATGGATAGTAGGCTCAGATAAAATGTATATTAATTGAATAACGTTTACAAACACACGTGACATTTTAATAGTGAATCATGTTGCCAAGTACAAGAAAATTGAATCTAAAAGTAGTCGGAAATACAAAAAAGTTCGGGGGTGACATTAGCGGATCAACAATTAACAATTACTCAATTATATCTCCACAAATTAATCTCATGTGGACTCAGAAACAACCAAAAACAAAAAACAAACCTCCAGCTGCTAAATTCGGCCCGCTGCGCTCGCCTCATATTCACTATCATATGCACATAAGTCATTGAGATATACACCAATAAAAGATGACACTAATTCGTGCGTACACCCAAATAATTTCTGGCTACGCCCCTGTCATGTATGTACAGCGCTGCACACATGTACTGTAACAGAAAGCTCAATGATTTAGTGTACACGTCATTGATGTCGGAGACATGACGTGCACAATAAATGACTTATGGCTTGTACGGCAGCAACACATGGTTCGATATGTCTGACAAATGATCTAGTGTCTCAACAAACCCAGACCTTCAGCCAATGTTGGTTTAATGTTGGCCCACCGTCTGCGACGTTGGCCCAACATTAAACCAACATTGAGTTGATGTGTGTGTTAGCTGGGGTAGACCACATCACCTGCTTTCCAGGAATCGTCACTTCATTTATTTTCATCCCCTTTAACTTGTGGGTCACGGTAACGAGATAAAACTTCAAGTGGGTGAACATTATTTAAATTATTTAATTTAGCGCTTTGAGGATTAATGCTGGGGCGCATATTACAAAGAATCCTAACTTTTTTCCTATCTCAACTTTCACTCATTTCCATCAAAAAAGTTGGGAGCAATCCCAACTTTTTTAATGGAAATGAGAGAAAGTTGAGATAGGAAAAAAGTTTGGATTCTTTGTAATATGCGCCCCTGGCCCTTCGTTGGCGACGATGGCTCATCATTAATGTGGCTCTGAATAGTATCTTCACGTAGTCAAAGCTCAGATAAGAAAATCGCCAATCTTATGTAACCAAGGATGTTTGATATAGGCAGTTTCTAATCGTACGTGATTCTTTATATTGTATCTCTATGGACAGCCTCGTTTACGGAATAACGGGATCCCATTGACTGCAGGTATACGTACGGATAGCCACTCCGTTTTATGTAACCTTGCTATTACCAAGAACTTTATATAATGTTCTTGCTATTACTTATTGTATCATTTAATAGTCATTATTTTTTTCCCCAAGTTAATTTTTTAATAGGATGTTCGCGCACTAGTAGTAAATATGCCTGAAAAAAGAACATAAAATGTAAAATGCCTAATATAACTAACATCAATTGATTAAATTCTCGCATCTCAGCACATAATATTATCTACCTCCATATTTTCTAATTGTTTCCAATTGTTGTTTCGTAGCGCACTAGACCTATGTATAGCAACTATTAATACAAACTGTTTATAAACTATTTGTGTAAACCCGAGTGTTATAGCTTATCCCCAGGGCTTAAAGGGTGGACCATGAGGCAAGTGGGGGTGCCTGGTGAATTCATGAGTGAAAGCTCTGATAAGTCAAAGGTCAAGGAGTGTGCACATAGGTCACGTCTAGTCATGGTGACATGGAGGGGGGGGGGGGTGTCTGCCACCCTTAGCAACCCATGTTAACCCAAACATTACCAAAAGTGGGATGCACTTTTGGTACAACTCAGAATTTTATTTGTTTGTAACCCTTTCAACCCCAAAGTATACTTTTGTAAGATGAATGATATGGCATTCATTTTACAAAAGTAGACTGTGGTTATGAGAGGGTTGTCTATGTTATGTAATTGTGGGTCGCTGTTAAAAAAATACTCATTTGTTTTAGGACCACATAGGGCGGGGGCCCTAGGGTAGTGGTTAGCACCGCTGCCTTTCACGCCAGAGTTCGGGGTTCGGTTCCCGGTCTCGGCGGTTAAAGAAACAAAAAATGTTTCTTCCCCATCCACGTGTGAAAGTCAGTATTGTGGGGAGCCTCCGTGACCGAGAGGTAGCGTGCTCGGCCTCAGACCGCCAGGGCTCGAATTTCGAATCCTGTGTCTGGAGGACAGTGTCATCTCAATCATCTCACCATCCTCAGGAGGTTCTCCTGGCCCAGTTTAGCCTATATGTGCACAAAGGTGGCCTGAAGCCCGATTCATTTCATTTTAGGACCACATAGTTGCAATTCTCGCCGAGATAGGCACACATTTCACATATTTTACTTGCAAGATGTTTGATATATACTCATACAAATTATAAGCAATTATTAGAGCCGTGGTTGGTTAGTACTGAAACGGTTATTAGGAAACGTTGATTATTTTCCTCATTGAATTGGTCTAATCTCCGTACAGTTATTGTCTGAATTAAAAATATAATTTGACATTATGCGCCGCGAAACGCTTTTATCGTTCTAGATCTTGTAATCACTTCCTGTTTTTTACGATGTTTACACAGACTACAGAATCTGCTTGTATTCACAGAAAAATAATAAGATTTCTTGGTAGAACACAATCCTCCTCCTCTCACAGAGTGACTGAGGCCATAACAATGTGCGCGTGGCGGGGTATTTATATGTAGATAACTTCCTTATCAATCTGAACAGGAACCAGATCTCAACGAGCACCTGTCACTCATTTTAATTTCGTTGTATATCCTACAACTTGAATGATGTGTGTCTCAGGAAGGAATATTTGTCTGTATGCTGGGACTTGTATTTCTCGGGAGTGAGGGGAGGAGGGGTGGGGGTGAAATGGTAGCAAATCGATTGGCAGGGAAGGGGTGGGGGCGTATTTATTAGTTGTGGAATGCTTCCGTCAATCTAATCAAACACTACTACGTTTGACGATTATATTTCTTCTGCAATGTCAAGATTAATATGAATGAAAACTACACTTTGTGTGAATTATCCCCAATTTGATTTATGTTGATTTTCCAACCATTCACTAAATACAGTGTGTTTTATCTGTTTAGGAGTTTTAACCCCTCAACCGCCAAATGACGTCTTAATAACAAAATTGTTATAAAATTTGTTTACTTACGTTTAAGTTTTCCCTCGTTATCATGGCCTGAGGCTCCCAGTGTGTAATTGCTTATATGTAACCCTGTCCTGCTACCCCCGTATGAGTACATTATCAAGTATAATCCGAATCATTAGAAATATCACTAAATCTGATAATATAGTTTTTGGTAGGTGCTTAGTTAATCCAATAATTCAATAGTGGAAATGTCTATTTTTCATGAATAATAATATTTTTCGTCATTTGAAGCTGGAAATTGCGTTAGCAATTCCAGCTTCGAATGAATGAAAAATAGAAACATACAATTCAGCAGGACATTCATAATGGGTAAAATTGGGACCAGAAATTTGCAACTCTCTCTGATTAAACTCGCATTTCACCTCTGAAAATGGTTGATTGATGTGTTTATAAAATATT
The DNA here is from genome assembly GCA_964017125.1 of Flabesymbios commensalis. NCBI lineage: Eukaryota > Metazoa > Annelida > Polychaeta > Terebellida > Flabelligeridae > Flabesymbios > Flabesymbios commensalis. The sequence goes on along the minus strand of OZ024910.1, from coordinate 5,302,690 downwards.
TGTATAGTGCTGTAAACGTGTTTGGAGCTTCAAGAGTCGATTTGGTTTGACACCCACTTAACCCTTTGACCTCCGTCTTCTTGCCACCACATGGCATATAAAGAACTGTATATGACATTATCTCGCAAATAAATGATCAGAACGTGATTAATTTGTTAGGAAATACTTCATTTTATTCGTGAAATGTTTTTAAAACTATATGTAATGTAGTGTATAAATGTTACAGGGGATCTTGGAGGTTGTAATTGAAGACGGATTCTGTGATTGTAGTGTTAACTCTTTCAGCGCGTGACCGTCTTTAGACGTCAGAATCTGACATCTATAGACAGATTCTATCGTCTAAACCCCGCGCACTGAAATAGTAAAACATTTATAATGTATCAATTATAAATATAGTGAAACGTATTATAATTGTGATTTTAATTCAGGTTTTTGTTAATCTAACATACGACATTAGTGGGAATCCATTCAAAAATATTTCCGCGTTGTATGGGTTAATTAGGCATATAGGAGTGGTTGGTGACACTGACCAATGTGCAGGGCTTCCCTTCTTATCACTGTGAGCTACTGTTAGGGTCGGGCAGACCCAGGGCTTATCACCGCTCATTATAACGTGTAACTGTAGACGACAAACCACTCCGACGATGGCGAATATCACTACTAACTCAACACTATCTCCCAGCAAACACGGGGCATTCACCCAATGTGATTTCAATGCTGGGCCAGCGTCGAAGACGGTGGCCCAACATTGAAACCACATCGGGTGAATGCTCCGTGTTTGTTGGAAGCTCTGCAGCGTGAGTGTAAGGAAAACAAAACAGTACACAACAACTTACCATCAACTGACAACAATACAGAACTTTAGAATTAATATCGGAGAATTAAAGTTGGAAATATTAGTTTTATTGAAATATTTGTAGTCGTGCATATTTTAAGTGACTTGTGTTTTTAACACTTACACCGCGGGTACCGTCTTTAATCTGACGTCTGATTCTGACGTCTACTTACGACGTCAGAATCTGACGTCTATAGTGTAGACGTCAGATTCTGACGTCTAAAGAAGATACCGCACTGTAAGAATTTAAATGTTTATAATGGCCTTAGACCCATAACATAGGTATTCAAATGCCACAGAAAGAGCTAACTAAGACATTTATATTGATTTCAAATTGGAAAAAACCTTTGGTCTCCATGGTTTATACTTAAATATGTCAGGACTTTAAGGGTTAAATTGTTAATTCTGGTAAACATGGTCATTTATCATGTTTATCTGTAATAATTTATAAAATGCTCACAGAAGCTGATACTGAGGGGAGTTTAGATAAACAGTTAGTGTTTTGTACAGCCACACTGATATTATCAGTGCCGAACAACTTACTATCAGCTGACAACAACAGAGATATAATATACAGCCTACACAACACATTGGCACAGTGTTGTTTTGATGCTGGCCCAACGTCTACAACGCTGGCCCAACATCAAAACAGCATTGGTTTAGCGTATGTGTTCGTTGGATTTTAAATTTTCCGAAAAAGTTGAATCTGACGTAAATTCAAACTATTTGTTAATCCCTAAATTGCTAAGTTGGAGAATTGAAATTTTCACCCACTTGAAGTTGTGTCTCGCTACCGCGACCCACAACTTCAAGTGGGTGAAAATTACTCATATTAATTGTGCAATATGAATCAAAACATATATGTATATCTATCAAATTTGATGCACATTTAATTTCTCCTTCAAATTGTCTTGTTTCAATGCTGATAACGGCTTGTAGACGGGATTAGCACTTCATGGGTAAAGAGTTAATCTCAACCGCAGCAAAAAATACAGCAGCAGCAGCATCAGCTCACATCCTCATCATCAACATCATCAACATCATCATCAGCAGCAGCAGTAGCTTGAAACGTCAGCAAATAGCAGAATAATTGTCAACAGCGGGCAACAGTTCTTGAAGAAATATCCTGATCATTAACACTGCCCAGAAAACAGCAGACATTTAACCACCGCGTTAACCCTTGAAGCGGCCGTCTCGACCAATCAGAAGCCTACGATGTATCGTATCTTGTACGAGAATACGGGCCAAGAATTACTTCGTATAAACCATGAAGATCAATGGGTTTTTTCAAATCATCATAAATGTCTTAGTTAGCTCTTCCTGCTTCATTCGAATATATGTTATGGGTCTAAATATAAATATTTTAACTCTTACAGCGCGGGGATCGACTTTAGACGTCGATCACTGGCCCAGATCGATCACTGGCCCAGATCGCTTGCCCAACACTCCCTTTTAACACAAAACATTTGTATAGCATTTATACAATGTTGGGCCAACGTCGAAGACGTTTAGCCAACGTTTTATAAATATTTTATGTATACACATGTTTGGTGTTAGCTGGGCTAGCAGCAGCGTCAGCATCAGTGAGAGGGGGGGGGGGGTGATTTCCTGGAGAGCGGGCTATCAGGGCCACACAGCTGATAGCCTAACGTCTAACGTTACATACAATCCTACAAACTATAAACTGCGTCATTAGAGATCAACTCTGGCCCAACGTCACCCCAATGCCGGTATAACATCGGCACAACGTCCGCGACATTAAGCCGATGTTTTGCGGATGTTTCGTTTTAATCACTTGTTTACAGCACAAGTGTGTACCCAGCAAACATGGGACATTCACCTCATGCTGTTTCAATGTTGGCACACCGTCCTCGACCCTGGCCCAACATTGAAACAGCATTGGGTGAATGTCCCGTGTTTGCTGGGTAGTGACCTTTATACTACACTTAACCCTTTAGGCACTAGAATACTTTCATATAAACCATGGAGAACAAAGGTTTTTTTATTTTGAAACCAAGGCTAAGTCATTTCTTCATTTTTTTCAGCTATTTGAGTTTGGGGTACCATAGGACAAAAATGGTTGACTTGCCTTGATTTTGTCCCTAACAAAATGGCCGCTTATGTTATCAAAATTTGTTATTTTCATGATATGTTGTGGTAGACACATGGTGCACTGTTTTTTTTGTCCTATGGTACCCCAAACTCAAATAGCTGAAAAATTGACTTAGCCTTGGTTTTGTTCTGACCCCTTTAATTTGAAATCATTATATAAATGTCTTAGTTACCTCTTTCTGCTTCTTTTGAATACCTAATATTCTATGTTATGGGTCTACGCTATTATAAATATTTTACTCTTTCATTGCGGGGATCGACTTTAGACAACTCAATCTGACGTCTACAGATGTCAGATTCTGACGTCTAAAGGGATCGACTTTCGACGTCAGATTCTGACGTCTGTAGACGTCAGAATCTGACGTCTAAAGTCAATCCCGGCTCTGTAAGAGTTAAAGGGTACTCATACTGTGCCTGTGATGGACGGTGTCGTGGCCGTGTGGGTCGTGGTTCATGCCATTAGTTTTATTCAAGATTTCAACAATCATTAAAAGTTCGATTTGTGATATTTGTGATATTTGAGAACAACTTGGTGCGAAATATTATTATAAAAATGAAACATATATTCGCAAATGTAGAATCAGGTGAAAGACTAGCACACATGCTACTTTTAGAATCCATGGCATTACAACGTAATACGATGTGACAAAAATACTATAGCTGTCAGGAGAAAATATCATGCGAGAAAAGCTGTGACTAACTTTATAGTTACAGCTACTTGTGTGGTATGGCATTGATAACGCGGTGAACATGAGACGTTCACCCAATGCTGGTTTATTGTTGGTCCAGCGTCGTAGATGGTGGCCCAACATTAAACCAACATTGGGTGAACGTCTCGTGCTTATTTGGATATATCCCAGCTTTTATAATACATTGGTCCAGCCTTTCTTATAATGTAATGCTGGGCCAACGTCGGATATTGTAACCTAACACACGCAGATAAGGGGCAATGGCTAGTTTTAATGATTTCTCAAAGTTGGGCCATAAATATCGACGTTGACAAAGCAGTTGGTTCAACATCTATATTGAAAATACGGGCTTAGACGTTGCCTCAACTTCAAAACTAAATCCTGTTGAGATGTCAGTAGTTGTCATTCATTTCAAACAGAAATTGCTGACACGATGTCCAGCTTCAAATAAAGAAAAATATTTGTATTTATGAGAAATAAACATCTGACAAATTAGATTATTTGATGAGTTCAGAATCCAAGCATACCGTAATCTATGTGATCAATTTGACTGGGATTTTATTTGTTTTCACCAACTTGCTCGTACAGTATATGTACAGGGCCAGCAAAACAAAGGTTAAAATAGCATAGCCCCAGAAATAGTTTTTTTTAGAATCAGTAATATTTCAGTTCCATGCCCGCATGCTCAGCTCAGAGGTCGCACAGTCATTAAAGAGTTATTGACATTTTTCGCACCTTGGGGTCGGGATCGCTCTCCATGTTGGATTTTTCGGGTCAAGCAAAAACATCCATCCACGGCCTCAGAGAGGACGACACGGCAAAAAATAGCATACAGAACTAAGAGTGAATGCTGTTGTGCTGCCGTCGCCAAAACACGACACGTTGGCCCAATGTCGGTTTAATGTTGCTCGACCGTCTTCGACGTCTGCCCACCATGAATGTCACATTGTTTGTACGTTAGGTGTTGTTGCTGTTGCTGTGACCAGTAGGTCTAGTGATGGGTGTCATACTGTGATCTCTGGACATATGACACTCTGACCACTCACCCTCAAACACTTACTGACACACTCACCCTCTAACACTGACACAGGGTAGACAGTGAGAGGCAGAGACCTCACGACGTGGCAATCAGGAATCATACGATCATACGAGGATATCACACAGGTGGGTGCCACTGACACAGAAAACTACACGCATCACCATCCATGGATACACATAGTTCCCATGATATGACTTCCATATGATCACCTTGGTTACACATCGTTTCCATCGTAACGTGTCCATGTGGTCACCATAGATACACATTGTTTCTATGGTAAGACGTCCATATGATCACTATAGTTGCACATCGTTTCCATGGATACGCATAGCTTCCACGGTAAGACGATCGTATAATCACCATGGATACACATCGTTCCCATGGTAACGCGCCCATATGATAACCATGGATATATATAGTTTCCATGGTGACACGTCCGTATGATCACAATGGAAGGCATGGATGCACATCGTTTCCATTCTAACACGCTGATATGATACCATGGATACAGAACGTTTCCATAGTAACACTTCCATATGATCACCGTATGGACATACCGTTTCCATGGTTGTATATTATGGAACCTTAAACCCTATTCATTTATTATAACCTCAAATTCCAATAGATCCTGCCAAGTTCCTTGTGTTTCGCCATGAAGCTCGTACCTCTGACAATTTCAGTCCGTATTTGCAACGTTTTTTATTGAGCCTTGTTTATCTTTCGTTCACCTTTTTTTTTATCTATTGTGAGCTCAAATAGGTGCCTTGCAAAGTTACCATGGTAGTCTGCTAGAGAGAGGTTCAGAGGAATAGAAGTGTAAATGCAAAGAATGTAGTGTATTTTCATATCAGATAAAATACCACCCAAAACCATCAAATTACAAGTCATAAGTGTACCACAAACGGCGGAATGATTTCCCATGATCTTCACTGCTGTGACAATTAAATGCGATAAAGTTCATGGTGACATTGGTGCACATAAAGTACGTCAATGTATCCCTCAGATATTAACGTGGAAAAACTGATAGAGAATAGTTGTTCTGTGTAACCAAAGAAAATAGAATCCGATTCTATTTTCCTTCTTTACACACACTATCATTCTGTGGATCAAATTTTTGGTCTTCCCAACCTCCAATATTATTGTCACTCTATCTCACAACTACTTCTCACAACTACACCATTCTGATGCTTGGATTATGCTATTAAATACAAAATTGGGCAACGCTTTTAAACTAAGGTCAACTTTGACCCAACTTAACGTGACATAGACCCAATGTTGGATGAACACTGTCCCAGCATCAAACCAACATTGACTGAACATCGGTATTTGACGGGTCCACAATCAAACAGACATTGAAGCATTGTAGGGCCGATGTTGGTCCACCATCTATGACGCTGGCCCAACAATAATATTACATTGGGTCAACATCTCAGACTGCACTGTACAAGTGACATTGATTCACAGTTGGGTTGATGTTGGGCCACCGTCTGCGACGCTGGCCCAACATCAACCTAACATTGGGTGAATTCCCCGTGTTTGTCGGTATCCCTCGTAAACTATACACTTGGTTTCTTCTGGATCTGTCATGAAAGGCGAGAAGTAGAGATTAGCCTGTCTACCCTCCCCCCGTCCCGGGTAGTGAGGGAGGGCGGGGTACAGCAGGATAAGGGGGCGGTGCCAGCCTACCATATGGTAGCAGCCTCTAGATCTGTCCTCTCATCTCCTAGAGGTGACATTCAACCCAAATGACGCCGTACTCCATGCTGGACCATCACTGGTACCTCCACCCCCAGATCCTACTGTACAACACTGCTGTACACGTAAGTACACTGACTAACTGTACACTAGGTACACACCGAACTGTACACTAGGTGTACACTCAGCTTCATGTGAGTTGCTTTACATGTAAATAAGAGTACAATAACAATGCATGATTTAAATACAATCGCTGAACGGTATTAGAATGTTATTGTTTGATTGTCGTATTGGAAATCTAATATATGGTAGGCTAAAATGTTGTTGTCGGATGACAAATTATTTCAATTACGGGTACTATAGGGGTTGAGTATAGGGAGTTAAGTTCCCCTATTCGTCGATATTTACATGCACTTTCATCAATCAATTTGTTTAATATACCTGACTAGCTCTGTTTGAGCTAGACACTGATGAAAAGTTGCCAAAACAAGTCATTCATTCATTCATTCATTCATTCATTCATTCATTCATTCATTCATTCATTTATTCATTCATTCATTCATTCATTCATTTATTCATTCATTCATTCATTCATTCATTCATTTATTCATTCATTATTCATTCATTCATTCATTCATTCATTCATTCATTCATTCATTCATTCATTCATTCATTCATTCATTCATTCATTCATTCATTCATGCATTCATTCATTCATTCATTCTTATCGTTCATTCATTCATTCTTATCATTGAAAAGTTATCAAACGAGGCATTTTTAAGCGAGGGATTACGGTATTTTGTCTGTTTTGTGGATTAAAAACACAAAATGTGCGGAGGAAAATAAAACAATAAACATTCGGTATAACTCAAACGGAAGTGTGTGATGTAACTGCGTTTTTGTTAAGTCTAGTTTTTGTTATGTCTAGTTTGAATGGTGATGTGGGTTACTGAGATGTGAGGTATAATATACTGCTATTGCTAATCAATAATACATGTATGTATATGGGCAATGACTACCCGAGCGATGTTTTGACTAATGTGCTGCGACTCATTAGTCGTAGTGATATTATAATATTTTTATTATCCATAATTCAAGATCTTATGGATTATTATTTTACTGATAAATCGACTGTATACATTATGTGACATAATATAATGATTGATTTTTCATGCCAACAATAACCCAGACTTCATAGTAGATACCCACACATTGACCAAATGCTGTTTTAATGTTGGGTCGCCGTCTACGACATTGGACCAACATTAATCCATCATTTGGTCAACGTCTCGTGTTTGCTGGGAATGTATTGTGTGTAATAGTACTGTGCCTCACAGAACATGTTGGCTTGATGTTGGCCCATCATCTATGACGCTCCCTTACTATGATTACATTTAAGCCATTTTTCTGTGTATTCAGTGTATACTTGAAAAAAATACAGCAAGCGACAGGGGCGGATCCAGGGTTTGAAAAAGGAGGGGCGCAGGTGGCTCGGGGCGAGTTTTTAGGCATATTTGGGCCAATTTAGCGGACTTTTAAAAGAATTTGGCAAAAAACGGGTGGGCGTGCGCCCCCTGCACCCCCCCCTCTGGATCCGTGCCTAAGCGAACCGATTTGTATTCATTTGTGACAATCTGCCTTCGAACAGTCGTCAAGTTATGGATTTTCGCGAGATATATATAATATATATACATGTATTTTCATTTGTCACTTAACATTGTATCAGCAATTCAATCTTCAACTGAGAAGGAAACATGAACAATTATCACTCTACATGTCACATAACTTGAATAATAGTGTGTGTTTATTTTCCGCCATAATAAATTGTACAGACAGACAGACATATTTTATTGACAGAAAAAAGTCATTACAGATTTATTTGTAATAGAAATGAAAAAAGATATATGTACATGTATATACAAGATTGTTAATTTGTTAAAATCATATGACAATGTACATGGTATGACAAACATAACTAAAATCATGTTAACTGGCATTGTCACGATAAAAACTGGGTATTTCGATAATATAAATGGCTACTACTTAAAATAAAATCAAAATGCATTGCCAAGATAACATAGAGGTCTATTATGCTGTTTCCCGCACCAAAGCGTACACGAGCAATCGTCCTTGTTGTGAAGGTCATTCAATATGTGAACACAAGTATGACTGAGCTGTGACCTTGTCATTACCCAATGGGCCATGAAGGTCAGACAGTGAGTGACCACAAGTATAGCTGAGCTATGACCTCGTGACGACCTGTGAAGATCAGAGAGTGTGTGACCACAAGTATAACTGAAGTATGACCTTGTGACGACCTGTGAAGGTCAGACAGTGTGTGACCACAAGTATAACTGAAATATGACCTTGTGACGACCTCTGAAGGTCATACAGTGTGTGACCACACATCTAAGTACAGTACAAGGAGGTTGTTCCACCTATAAACCATGATAACCTTGTCATCCCCTGTGTTTAACCTTGACGGTGGTTGCATGGCATTGTAGGGGACACACAGCCTGCGCACATTCTGTGTTTGTTATCCTCCCATTATCAGTGTTTGTTTTTATAGTCACAGGTCTCGTAGCTGTGGGTTCCTAGCTTATTGTCAGGTCACATGGAATGTTCTCAGCTATTAATTTCTCATTTTCCACCTCCTCAAGTAACTGTCAATTACTTAGATTTGTAAATATTTCAGTCACATAATTTTCTCAGATTCAACTCATCAAGCGCAGCGTTGTAAGATTTTAATTTTCACCAACTAGAAGTTATGTTTCGCTACCCACAATTTCAAATTAGTAGAAATCACTTACAATTGTAGAATTTGAATCAAAATCTATGCAAACTTAGCAAATGTAAAGCTCATTTCTTCTTCGTGATTTCTAGTTTGAGGACAAATAAAAAAGCTAAAGAATGCAGTGGCACTTCAATTGTTAACCCTTTGCCTGCTAATCACGACAATAGGCGTTTTAATTCGTTTTATTTGCCGATTAAACCAGTATTATTGAGAATGAAATGACGGTTTAAACATCAAGATTGATAAATGTTTGGTCTCAAATTAAACAAATATCAGTAATTTTCATCCACTTGAAGTTGTAGATCGCGGTGGCGAGACACAACTTCAAGTGGGTGGAAATTTAAGAAATTAACTTGGTAGGATATGGGTTAAGACATTTTCACTTCCAAAAACGGTCTCCATAGTGTGTGAATAAATACACAGACCCACAGCTGTGGTCGCTCTCAGTGATCTAGGGGTTAGTGCTAGTGTCCTAAAGCCCTATTATATTTGTGTATTTGTAAACCAAAATAAACGCATAAAAACATTCTGTAAAAGCTCCACATTAAGTATTTTTTTTATAAACCAATTCAATGCTCTTGTGGCCACGACTTCGACAGCATCCAAGATCATTTTTTTCTGCGAATAGTGGGGATCTTATATTTGTTTAGTTGGTTATAAATACATGCGGTATAATATCATGATTATCCAAATATCAGGTATCCGATTTACTTTTTTCAACAGCAGGCACTTCACCCGTTTTATACTGATTATGGTCCGATTACAAATGTAAATTTAGAAATTCTTATCAGTTCTGGCCATGTTCAAACCGGTGTACAGTGTTACGTGCTAATGTCGTACACTGCGTGGATATGAAAGGGTGTATCTGCCACTTTGTGAAATGGCAGATACACCCTTTCATATCCACGGGCACGATAAATATATATTCATGTTTCTTAAAATTGTCTTGAAATGCGTGTAGATACGGTTTGAATCAGCTCCTGTACTTCCCAGTTCAGTCAGCGTATTCTATGGTACAGCTATCTTCTCCGTCTTGTTGGCGTTGGTAATGGCTGTGTTTTTGCTGTGGAGTTTATTTTTATTTCAGCTGATAAGGTTATCTTGATGTATTGTTTACACCAGTCAGTACGTAGTCTTACAGACGCGGTCTCTCATATTGTGTAAGCAGCTCTAGAAAACTCATTACCCAATGTATGCTAAAACTATGTTTTACATTGATTTGCTTGGCTTCGAAATGTCTCCAGTATACGGTGTATATTTGAATGCCATGTGCAAATCACAATTTATGCTGTAAAATACGGAGTAAAAATTCAGAAATTATCTTTAGATCTTACACGTTGAGAACTATAGACGCACAATGTGTCCTAAGACGTATTTCGTTAGAAGTATATTTTTTAGACAAATGTGCATTTTATTAATATCCAGGACGTACTGAGTTTTCATTTGATTTTAACAAATGGTAATTTCCATCCACTGTCAGTTGGGAAGTTTGGTATTTGATAACCGGTACATTTTTTATTCACCTTGAGATGAGAATTGCTGCAGCACTCCCATCTCAAAGTGAAAGAAAATGAGAGAAGATATATCAGTGTGTTGAGAGTGAGACACTCCCGGTATGTATGTAACAGTCAGACAGACTAGTAAAATTTGTAACATTGTTGTAGTGGATGATTAGTGTTGCAAGAGTCTTTAGAATTAGAAATGTAACAAAAACTTCATGCAATGTGAAAGTATATGACTATTATAACAAAGTCTTCCTAAACGTTGAAAAACCGCTCTTAAACGTGACATAAATCAACTATATTTCAAAATCGCTGACCTCAATTTTGTCAAATGTGAACAATTTTCACTCACTTGAAATTGTGAGTCGCGTCAGCGACACACAACTTCAAGTGACTTAAAATTCTAATTGAATAACTTGGCGGTCAAAGGGTTAAGACTAGCTTGAACCCGTGTATATACGGTCACAGCAGAAGAAGGGTTACCCTTACAGCGCGAATCGACTTTAGACGTTAGAATCTGACGTCTGAAGTCGACCCCCGCACTGAATAGTAAATATATTCATAATGGCCATAGATCAATAACATCCATAGGTATTCAAATGAAGCAGAAAGAACTAAACATCAAGACATCTTTTATGATGATTTCAAATTGAAAATCCCTTTGGTCACAATGGTTTTATACAAAAAAATGTCAGGGTTAAGACTATGAGAATCCATTGTTACAGTCTGGGTGGGGGGGAGGGGGGGGGGGGGTATCAAGTGTGCGTCAATGAGCATGACCTAGTATATAATGTACTGAGCTATTGGTAATGGTATGTAGACTTGATGAACTTGTGCTGTGTACATTGCTGGGGTGGACTCTCATGTATGCTCGCTCCTGGATGTACACATGACAATATGGAGCCTACTCGTGTATGTACAGCATGCCACCAGGTGACCTTACTCTACACACACGCATCCCACCAGGCGACCTTGCAGTAGACAATGTTGGCTTAATGTTGGGCCAGCGTCGTAGTCGTTGAGCCATTATTAAACCATCATTGCTGTCACGTTTCGTACTGTGTCGGAGACACTGACATACGTGCGGAATTCTTAGAATCGTACCGTCGCATGTTACCCCCAGATGAGCATAGTTTATTAGATTTATAAAATGTAACCCTTGTGTTGCTAGAGACGTATAAACGGTTTTTGGCAAGTTTCAACCCTTTTCTCGCTAAGTTATGTTATTTAAATTTTCACCCACTTGTAGTTGTGTCTCGCTACCGCGACCCACAACTTCAAGTGGCTGAAAAATACTCATATTTGGTTATTTGAGATCAAACATTTACAAAAGTTGATGTTTAAACACTCATTTAACACTGTTTAATTCCCAATGATAGTGATTTAACCTGCTAATAAACCAGATGGCTCGTTCTGCATTCTTAGGACATGGCACTCATATATTTACTTTCTCAAATGTTTAATTAGCTTCTGATATGAAATTTTTCGACACTGACCTTCAGCTTGGCAATAACCTAGTAGCTAAAGCGGCTAATGATTTATCAATGCTGGGCCAGCATTTTCGATTACTTCCCAGCATGAATACAACATTACCCCAACTTCCCGTGTTCTCTCAACTAAGTGGACCGTCATCGACTTGGGTAAAGTAAGTTTATTCAGCAATAGATTTACAATCTCTGTGCATACATATAAACATATATAAACAACGTTGAATCAACATCATCTGATTGTTGTTCTATCACTGTCAGTCACTCCGTGATTTTGTGATCTACTTTAATTACATTTACCGGTAATTCTCTCTTAGTGATGTGCTTTGATGGACACTGCGCTCTATTAATAGATGTGTCATGAATACGTATGCTCTTTTAGGGTCCAATAAAATCAACGAAAAATTGAATTGTAACTTTTGACCTTGGGAAACCATATACGATATCTCATTAAATCTACTGAAAACACTAACTACATTGTACACATATAACCCAGCAAACACAAGACATTGAACCAATGTTAATTTAATGTTGGGCCAGCGTCGTAGACGGTGGACCAACGTTAAATTAACATGGTTCAATGTCTTGTGTTTGTTGGGAAGCCACGTATTGTCATGGTTTACAAGAAAACTTAAAAAATAAACAAAAGTAAACTCTGGTTTTATAATCTGACAGGACCAAGGACATCCTAATTATAAAGTTCTTGTATGTGTGTAATGGTGTGTCATAATGGAGTTACATTGGTGGATGCATTCTCGTTGTTGGTGTATGTTGTGTGAACAAAGGGGTGTGTCCGTACGGTGCCTGTACGTGCCCCCTCTCTCCGCGTACAGGATGCTGTGTGCACGCCGCACGGGGAGGGGGGGGGGGGGGTTCAGGGTAATTAATCTGGCAGTGTTTATGCGGTAATTATGAGTGCTGAGCGTCCCCGCTGGTGATGGGCGGATAGCAGATGCTGTACCATTGCTGTCTTAATGCTAGTCCAGCATCGCAGTCGATGGCCCGACATTGAGCCAGCATTGGGCCAACTTCTCGTGTCTGCTGGGTTGACAACCAGCACTGCTCTGCAAAGCCAAAAGGCAGTATCTAGATACTGCCTTTTGGCAGAGCATTCATCTATACAAATAGAGAGATATTTTATTGATATAAATAAAAAATCATACTAATGTATGGTTAGTTTGGTAAAATCACACGAAAATATATAACGTTACATGTTATCACATACAGAATTAAAATCTTAAGTGGCAATGTCACAATAAAACACTGGATATTTTGAAAATGTATTTCCCGCACCAAAACCTTGGATAAAATAGCTACTATAATATGTATAATACACAAAATTAATAATATGTAGTACCAAAAAAATTATCTGGAAAGCGTATACAACGCTGGGCCAACGTCTGTAGCATTCACCCGGCATTGTGCTAACACTGGGCCATTGTGGCGGAAGTATAATACAGCTATGCAGTGTCGGCCGAACGTCTGTAACATTATCCCGACATTGGGCCGAAGCACGAGACGTTACCACAATGCTGGATTAATGTGGATCCAGCGTTATAGACAGTAGTCCAACATTCAAACAACATTCAATTCACTTATATATAACTTTATCATGATTTAAAAACATTTACCCTTAAGTTATCGAATTTAATTAGCGTCTCGCTACCGCGACCCACAACTTCAAGTGGAAGAAAAATACTCATATTTGTTTAATTTGACACAAAACATTTGTAAATCTTGATGTCTAAACACTCATTTCTTTCCCAATGACTGTGCTTTGACCTGTTGATAAAGCAGATTCAAACGACTGTAATCGTGTTCAGCTCTTGTTATATCATGCATTATGACCCAAGGAAATTATATGTTTTAGTTTCCTTGGTTTTCTTCTCAGGAAGATGACAAAGGACATATTATGTAATTTTTTCTCACTGTTTTCCTGCAGATTAAATGACGTATCGGGTATTATCTCAAGGTTAAAGGTTACAATTAAAATGATGTGTCATTGAAAGAAGGGTCATTATATATCATTGTTTCTGTTATGTGAAGGACTACTGTCTATAGTATTTAATCACTTGTCATCCACTATATATGAACCAACCGATATATACAAGTTAGTACAACACGAGGTATGCAATATATTACGAGGTATACGATTTAAAATTGAGAAAGTGAGTACTATAAAATGTAATTTAAATCATCATTATATTTAGACAGCACGCTTAAATCTGGGAATTTATCAGCATTTCGCTCTTTAAACATTTGAAATGGAAGAATGAAAAAAGGGTGGGTATAAGTAGTGAGATTAAACTTGTTGTATATATGGTCACACATGCTATACAATGGATTTAAATGCTCCCCAAATCGCTTCCACTACGTTCTGACATTGTGGCCTAAGTATTACGTAGATTTCAGTTCTAGCCGAATAACCACATTTTCCTTTCTTATATACCGTTTACATTTGTGATTCTTGCTTATATTAAACACACATTTCTCAGTTTCTATCTGACATACTATTGCTTTTAAAACACGGTTATAACCATGTGGGGCTGCAAAAAGGTCATTACATCAATATATTGCCATTTAAACTTTTTGAATATCAAGTTATGACACACGACACAACTTAATGCATCTGAATGTAAGATATAGTTATAGATATGTTGACATTTATAATGGGTGAATATCAAATTAGTCGACACACGACACTTTGTGACTTTTGAGCAGCCTGTTTATATAATGGCAGGGTTTGTTTCTGCAGCTTTCCTCTATTCAATGTTGGCTTAATGTTGGGCCAACGTCTACGACGTTGGCCCAGCATTGACCCAGCATTGGATCAGCGTCTCGCGCCTGCTGTGTATGAAGTGTTCACTCCACTGTAACTGCCCTGGGCCAGGAGAGGGGTAACTTAAGGGGCAAAGGTTACACCATAGTTCCCTTTAAAGCGTTCCTCAGTGAGACCCCGGTGTAACAGGAGCAGCATCAGACGGTGCTTATGACGGGTTATTTATACGACACCCTTCCAGAACCGGCGGCGCTTTTCTGCGCGTTTGAATCGTTGTTCACACCAAAAATATTGACTATCAATTTTTAATAAATCTCAAATAATCAGAGCTCGTATGTTTTAAATAAGTCCGGTGTTTAAGCGCTCTGTATTTTCCATTCATTTTAAACATGATGCGTCGAATGATTTTAAAAAGCTTCCAAGGAGCAACGTAGCACTTAATAAGTTGACCCTTTGGCTGCTTGGGGCGAATAGAATTATAATATATACGTAATTCAACAGAGGTATTCTCACGGTTTTATCTATATGATATAGGTTCTTAACTGGGTGTTACATTCTCGGCAAGTTTAACCCTTTCAGCTCCATGGTTTATATAAAAATATTTGATTTAAAGAGGTAAATCAAGGAATCTAGGCCCTATACCGTTTTCTGCAGTGTTCGAAGTGGAATCTGGTACGCGGTTAGGTTTTGCAATTCTTGATGTTTAAGCACCCGTTTCATTCTCAATAACAGTGCTACTATAAGCTAATAAAACGAAATAAAAAGGATTATAGTCGTGCTTAGCGGTGTACGGGTTAACCCTTTCAGCACGGGAACCGTCTTTTGACGTCCGAATATATGGACCTCAGATTCTGACGTCTGATGACGATCCCCGCACTGAAAGAATTAAAGAAATTATAACATCATCATGGGTATTCAAATGAATTCAAATTCAAATGTATTCAAATGAGGCAGAAAGAAATAACTAAGACCTCAACCCTTTGAACACTCAGATATTCAATTTTAATTTTCGGTCACTTGAAGTTGTGTCTCGCTACCGCGATACACACATTTCAAGTGACTGAAAATTTATGTTTTTTGTGAAATTTAGGTCCCATTATATATAAGTGTTTCAAGATTGAAAGCCTATTTTACTGTGAGCAGCATGTTATTGGGTGTTGTGTAGGTGCTAATAAAAACACAGAATGTCTGCTGCAGTCGACATCAGTACTTTAAGGGTTAATTATGATTTCAAATTGAAAACATCCTTTAATCTCCAAAATCATTTTAGCGTTGTAAAGTTTGAGTATTAAGTATTTAGAGTTTGTTGTACAGGACATGATGGATTTGACTCCCACCACTGTGACCCGTATATACATGGTATATAGTGATTATTTGTAAACACTGCTATCGATCTGCCTCATTATTAGTGACATTAATAAAGTATATCGTCAAAAACAGACGGGGTAGCAACAACAAACACAGCCATTGTGGGGCGGCTGTCAGCTGACAGATAGCCATCTCTGTCCCGTGTCCGCGTGCTGAGAGACGTACTATTAACAACTGATTAACCCTTTACCTGCTAACTTAGCTATATGATATAACCCTTTTCTCGCTGAATTATCTGATTTAAATTTTTCAGCCACTTGAAGTTGTGTCTCGCTATCGCGACCCACAACTTAAAGTAGCTGAAAATTACTCATATTTGTTGAACTTGAGACCAAACATTTGCAAATATTGATGTTTGAATGTACATCATTTCATCAATTGACTAAACGTTTTTATCGTATTACAATGTCATCCTCAGGAGGTTCTCCTGGCCCAGTTTAGCCTATATGTGCACAAAGGTGGCCTAAAGCCCGATTCATTTCATTTCATTACAATGTCACTTAAAAGCCTTTTTGTGCCTAAAAGTGACGTAAAGCAATGATTTACTACTACTACTACTACTCATATTTGTTTAATTTGACACAAACCATTTGCAAATCTTGCTGTTACGCTCATTTTATTGCCAATGTCATTGATAAATGATATGAAGTCATTTGAATAAACTGCGTGGTATTATTGAGTAGGATACATGTACCAAACACAAAACTTGCGTCCATTGTTGTTATTATGGTGGCCCACTGTTTACATCGTGTACGACGTTGTACATTGAGTCACTATAATACATATAGTGCCCTGTAGTAGTAGTACCCTGTTTCCCGGGACACACTGGAATATGATAGAGCTGTACTCCGTGTGATTGTACCATTAAATATAACACCCAATGTTGTTTTATTGTTTTCCACTGTCTGCGATGCTGGCCAAACAATAAACCAACATTGGGTCAACGTCTCGTGTTTGCTGGGAAGGCGTGGTATGGATGTGGTGTATAGAGCTGTAGTATACTGCCGTGCTAAGCTAAAAGGCAGTATCTGCTTACTTTACAAGTAAGCAGATACTGCTTTTTGGCTTAGCAGAATGTTGGCTTGTGGCATGGTATGGATGTGATCATTCTGTTGTATATTGTATGTGACAGGAGATGTCAATGTCAGCACAGCTCAGCACCCCTCTTATAATGAGCCGCGTGTGCCGCCTCGCTGTCTGTATCTCTCTTATCACTGATAACGGTACTCAAAGGGTGCGTGTTGTTTAGAGGCTGCGCAGATTAACCCTTGCAGGGCTGTAGTATTTTTTATATAAACCATGGAGACCAAAGGGTTATTTTCAGTTTGAAATCATCATAAATGTCTTAATTGACTCTTTCCGTTTCATTTGAATACCTATCATGGGTATGCGGCCATTATAATAATATTGTTTTTCTTTCAGCGCGTGGATCGACTTTAGACGTCACAATCTGACTTTAGACGTCACAATCTGACTTTAGACGTCACAATCCGACTTGAGACGTCACAATCCGAATTTAGACGTCACAATCTGACTTTAGACGTCACAATCTGACGTCTAAAATCGATCCCCGCGCTGCACAGATTAACCCTTCCAGCTCTACAGTTGTATTTATGCACCACATATATTATTTTAAAATAACATTTATTAGTTACAAACGGTACGCTCCTTCATAATGAGCATCCCGAACTTTTGCGACGCTGGCCCAGCCTTAGGCCGATATTGGTTTTAATGTCGGTTGTTTACTGTAATAAACCTCTTATCTGGCTATCTTCACCATTACCATGGTTACATCAGACCACAACGCCCCCTTCTGTGGTAGAGACTGGTGCTGCATGTAAACTTCCTGTACATAGTTTCCTGGTCATAACTTCCACGGAGAAGTTATATCTTGGTGAAAACGTATTCCAGCCAACACCAGCACTGTTCCAATGCTGTGCCAATGTTGTGCCAATGTTGTGCCAATGTCGTAGACATCAGCCCTTACAATGCGGTGATCGACTTAAGACGTCATAATCTGACGTCTGTAGACGTCAGATTATGACGTATAAAGTCGATCCTGTTTAGGAACTATAACACAATATACGTATTCAAATGAAGCGGGAAGAGCTAAGCAGAGATGAAATATCTCTGAGCTAAGTATGACATTTATGATGTTTTCAAATTGAAAAACCCTTTGGTCTCCATGGTTTATACAAAAATATTTCAGCGTTGTAAAGGTTAAATTGCCATTAAATTAACATTGGGACATTGGGCCAACATCTTGAATTTGTTGGGAACGAATCTAAACAAACCTATGTCAGCAAACTTGGAACACTGACCTACCGCATTATTGTGCTCTGGGTCAATGTCTCTCAATCAAAGTCTGCCGGTAATACACGAGGTGTTCAGCCAATGTTGATTTAATGTTGGTCCACCGTCTTCGACGTCCACCCAACATTAAATCAACATTGGTTTATCGTCACGTGTCTGCTGGTATATAGCTGGTGTTCAAGCACTTGTTGCTTCCTTGTAGCTTTGGGGCGGATTGACTGATACTTGGGGGTGGTCCGCCCCCCC
Organism: Flabesymbios commensalis; assembly: GCA_964017125.1. NCBI lineage: Eukaryota > Metazoa > Annelida > Polychaeta > Terebellida > Flabelligeridae > Flabesymbios > Flabesymbios commensalis. The sequence continues at coordinate 5,283,831 of OZ024910.1, read as the reverse complement.
CCCCAAACCCCCCCCCCCCCCCTCAGGGCCAACTTCTCTGCTGACCTAGCTGAACTAGCAAAAAGTGAGGCAAGAAATTTCTCAAAGGCGCTAAATGTACAATAAATCTCACACGTATCCACAGGAAAGCTTGCTTCGATTTTGTGCTCAATTTTTTCAGGATAGAGACTCGTACCCCCCCCCCCCCCATCCTGGTATTATCTGGTGTGTCCGTGAAGGGAGTGCACTGAACTTATGGGGCCTTGGTCACTAAGCGCTCTTGTTACTTCCCCCCTCATCTCTCTTGTGCTGACATTGTATGGGGGGGGAGGGGGGGGGGGGAAATCACGCTGAACAAATAGAATGTCGTCGGTTTTCCTCGTAATATACCAGTATTCATCACTGTTTATGATTAGTTAGCAGGTTTGGTGTTGATTCCCATTTAGTCAAATGCACAAGTTTTTACGAGTCCATGAACATATATCTAGGTGGTGTTTTTTTATCTCGATGACGTCACGGATTTCTCTGGAACTACCACTCCTCTGATAACACACTACGATCAGACGTAGTGGTTTTAATGTTGGTCCGCAGTCTGCAATGCTGGCCCAGTATTAAAACAACACTAGCTCAATATCTCTTTGCTGGTTAAAAATATTGTGTAAATTACTGTACAGCTGATACAGTGATGTCTATATATCGTAGCCTTGGTAAGAAAGGGTGTATCTGCCAGTTTGTTAAGTGGCAGATACACTCTTTCATATCCAAGGAGATTATAAATTATAGATAATAAGAAGCACATGTTCTGCATGTACCAGAATTACATCTGATGTGTGACCTTTCGCTGCCTCTAGGGGTTATAATGTGGTAGTCGCTGATAATGAGGGTGCACTCTGGCATTTAGGGGCAGTTATTCTCCCCAGTACTTAACAAGACGTGGTGGCAGCTACTAACTTCGCATCTGGGCTATATATTCTTGTGTATACTTATATTCACGTGACATAAGCAAACACCCTCTGGGACTGAACCCGCGTGATGCTGATTTGTCTGTTCCCTTTTTTTAATAGCTCAACCCTTTAAGCCCTCACGATGCATTAAAGCAGTATTTTAAATCCGTGTAAACAAACTTAATTTTCCTATAACTAAAGGTTTTAGAATGAATATTCCCATGAATATGGTTTACCAATACAAAACAATTTTCTTTATTTTTTCACCCACCTCAAGTCATCTTCATCCACTATAAGTCGGGAATTGCGACAGCAATTCGCGGCTTGTAGTGGATGAAGGTGACAATGTTAAATTCAGGCTTAAAAGGGTGTTAAATTGCGAAAAATGTTTGTATGTACTTATGATTAATGTATTTAAATGACAAAAAGTGTTTGTATTTAGGAAAACGGACATTTCCAAAACTGAGTGATTTGATTAACTGAATATCTATCACAAACGTTTTGGACAATTTTAGTGGTTGCTATTTTATTTTGCACACAGTGGATGTGAGCTGCTGTTGATGTTGCCCTTCCGTTACTCTCTCTGGTACTTATAGAGTGATAGCTGCTGCCGCTGCTGCTGCTGCTGCTGCTGCTGCTGCTGCTGCTGCTGCTGCTGCTGCTGCTGCTGCTGCTGCTGCTGCTGCTGCTGCTGCTGCACCTCTGGGTGCTGCTGGTGTTGCGTCTCAGGAGTTTAGTGGGTGTGCTGGCCTGGTGTTCCCCCCTGGTACTTATGGGGTGCTGCTACTGCTGTGTGTTGCGCCCCTGGTACTTATGGGGTGTTGGTACTTAATGTGTGTTACTCGCTGTGGTACTTATAGGGTGTTTTTAGCTACTATTGTGCTGTGTTATGCCCCTGGTACTCAGTAGGTGCTAGCTGCTGTGGTTGCTGCTGAGCGCTGTGTTGTGACCCCGGTACTTAATAGGTGCTAGCTGTTGCTGTTGCTGCTGCTGTTGATGTGTCCTGGGGGGTGATGCTGTGTGTACATGTGGCATACGCGTGTGTACCCCGCCCCCCTATGAGTGTACGCGTGGTATACAGGGCCCGGTGTCCCGTGTAGGCCTCAGTCTGTCTGTGTGAGAGGGGAGGAGTACCACTGGAATATATACATGCAGCCCAGGCCTGATTCAACCCCGGTATGTAACAACTCAATGAACATCAAACAACCACTACATATTGATTCAATACTGGGTCAACGTCGTAGACGGTGGCCCAATATGGAACCAATATGCTCTGGACGTCTTTATCACATATTTTACTTAGTTTTCATTCTTCAACGTCGACATGTAACGAAGTTGGCAAACTATCAAATATATAGAACAGTTCTATACCTTAACAAACTAGTGATAACTAATACAAACATTAAATGTTTAGCTTTTCTTGGTTTAATTTTGAGCCAATGTCGCAGACTCGTTGTGTTTTGGAAAACTTGATATCACAATTTCACAGTGCCATTCATAATTTGTGAAGTTTTTCTTCCTATTATTTGCACTTTTTCTGTAGGACACCGCTATTTCCTCTGTGGACGTTGTGGTGGCGCTCTCCATCACACGTTCACTATATAGCCGTATATAGCCTGTAGACATTTATGATGATTTTAAATTGAAAAAACCTTCTGGGCTCCATGGTTTATACAAAAATATGTCAGCGTTGGCTAAGTTTATTAATCGCTATGTTAAACCTTTAAGTGATAACCACGAAAATAATCGTTTTTATGTCCAATTCAATTGGACATGAAAACGACTATTTTCGTAGTTTCGTGTATTTAGTTCTATTAAACATATTAAAAGACCAATTGGTCTTTTAATATGTTTAATAGAACTAAATACACGAAAACACGAAAATAGTCGTTTTTATGTCCAATTGGTCTTTTGATATACATATAACTAAATACAACTAGATTCAGCTACTACATATCCCAGCCTTGTAGCCTGGTAGGTGTAGGTGTTTAAGTATAGTGAGTTACTGTATGTAACAGTCACTGTATGTAGTACATGACACGGACAATGGACGGGCTAATTATGTAGTTTACTAGGCCTGTAATGTATAAACTCCAGATACCACACTCATTGTCCCCGTATACTAGCTTAACCCTTGGAACACGGAGCTAAGAAATTTAAACTCTCAGTCTCTTGAAGTTGTGTCTCGCTACCGCGATCCACAACTTCAAGTGACTGAGAATTTGTGTTATTTAGGTCCAACATATATCAGTGTTTCAAGATTGAAAGCATATTTACTTTTTTAACAACTGGTTATCAGGGATTAGACAGTTTCTAATAAAACACAGAATGTCTACTGTAGTCGACATCAGTGTTCTAAGGGTTTTGTGGGGCTAGACATGCTGGGGCCTCATAGCGGGACGAGCACATCGTACAGTACTATAAACTGATAAAACGTTCAAAGATACGGGGTTTCACAAAATGAAATGAAATGAATCGGGCTCTAGGCCACCTTTGTGCACATATAGGCTAAACTGGGCCAGGAGAACCTCATGAGGATAGTGAGATGATTGAGATGACACTGTCCTCCAGACACAGGATTCGAAATTCGAGCCCTGGCGGTCTGAGGCCGAGCAAGCTACTTCTCGGTCACGGAGGCTCCCCATAATACTAACTTTCACACGTGGATGGGGAAGAAACATTTTTTGTTTCTTTCAAACCGCCGAGATCGGGAACAGAACCCCGAACTCCGGCGTGAAAGGCAGCGGTGCTAACCACTACCCTAGGGCCCCCGCCCACGGGGTTTTGCATTACCCTGATTACTTCTAATATTATAATTCATTCTTTAATTTTAGTTCTCGCTCGCTCGTACCTGATGTAACTCTAGGGACAGCCTCGTTTGACTTCCATTATACAGTTTACGTACAAATAGCCACTCCTAGTTCTCAGAGGGTTAATATTAATACTACACTGTAGCATCCTTGACTGTAGTGCTGGTGGTAGTCTAGAGGCGGTGAGGCCATCCATACAGCACGGATACTACTAGTATAGTATCCTTGACTACAGAGAACCTGTCACGATCACCCTGATCACACACACTCAGTACACAGGCAGGACGCGACGGACTACTCCCCCTGTTCCCTGCAGCTGTGGCTTCTAACATTCATGTACCGGGTTCGAGTCCCAGCCGGGCAGTGAGTTTGTCATACATGGTGGAAATATCAATATTGATGAATAGGAAACTAAGTAAGCTACCCCCCCCCCCCCCACGTAACTTAATATTTTATTGCATATTGCACTTTGTCCTTGTGCTTTTAGCATAAGCATCTCTCTATGACTGACATCGCGTTACTGCGGAACAGATGCTACGTGGCAGAGTGGTGTGTGTGTGTGAGGGTAAACTTTTTCTGGACATAACGAAAATACTCTGATTTTGTTCTCTGTATCTATAACGGCCGTCACATCACCACGTCATGCCGGGGCGTGCGCAGCTTTCCGTCAAGGGAGGGGGGGGGGGTCAAAAGGTGAAATTTTAAAAAATATGGGGGTTCCGGGGGGAAATCTCTGGAAAATTTGACAAATCTTCAGCTCATGTCATGTACACCCACTCACACTGTACATGTATACTATCCGAGGTCAATCCGTGCACGTAACCAATGCATACACATGCTCTACATAATCATACGTACTTCATATAATTATTATCTCTACAGCCCCGAGGCGAAACTCTCATTATCTTACAACATGTATAATGTACATAAACATTGCTAAAACTCGCTACTGTAGATACCATGGAGACACCATTCAGTTATGTAGATCAAATAGCAGTACTTCGTAATGGTGGACTGGTCTTGGTAACCCTTTCAGCACGGAGATCGACTTTAGACGTCATAATCTGACGTCTATAGACGTCAGATTATGACGTCTAAAGTCGATCCCCGCACTGAAAGAGTAAACTATTTGTAATGACCGTACACCCATAACATACATGATAGGTATTCAATTGAAGCACCTACAGAAAGAGCTGATTAAGACATTTCTCACACAGAGACATTATAGCTTATTTTATTTAATTATTAATATATTGATACTATTTTCAATCACGACCTAGTTAGTATCACATATTCGGTTTTAGAATGGAACAGAAACATACCCTACCTCATAGAGAATGTCAGCTGACTTAGCATCACTGAAATTCTCCATAAGGCCCCACCTCGTCTGATAACAAAGGCGACGGAACATTACTAGTAGTGTATATGCTGTCGCTTGTATACAGTACTCCACCGTGACATCCCCATGATCCTGGTGCTACGCTCTGTTAAATCGGGAATGTGTCCTTAATTCTGGATTTCTCATCTGCACTCAATATAGATAGATCTATATTTCACCACACTGATACATCCACCCAGTGTTGGTACAATGTTGTACCAACACTTGTCAAATGTCGTGTTTATGGTTGATGACCGTATGATGCTGGTCCAACGTCGTAGTTGGTGGGCTAACATTGTGCCAACATTAGATAAACGTCTAATGTTTCTGGTACTATCAAAGACCCTGTACAATAAGATGATCAACTTACGGATTTCACCATACAAATGCGTGTAATACATTGTGCAGTGCTGTCCCCTTTTAACGGGAGTTGGAACTACGCTTTGGAAAGTATATCATCATATAAAACAAGTGATAATTTCACCACTTTAACCTCCAAATAAAAAATAATGTTTTTCTAGGTTTGACAGTTATGACATTATCTCTGCAATAATTATTTTTGGAACTAAAATAACTGCTAATATTGCAGAAAAGTCATGTTATATTATCATACAATTTTAGAAATTAAAATGTCTTCATTTAAATAACAGAAGAGCTGTGTACAGAAAGTACACAAATATGTGGGCACAGATGGGGGAGTGACATATGTCGTCAAGCATAGCGACCACAAAGGAGACCACAAAGGAGATCGGGGCAAAACATTGGTGACAACCATAACTTGGCAGACGTGTATTTTGATTCAAACTTTTATTATTTAAAAACTATATTTTTAGAACACTATTTCTCCTGCCGTTACTGGTAATAAGGTGTTCATTGTTTTCCCGCAGTACATGGTGTAGCCGAATGGGGACATAAATATGGTAATAATTTGATCTCTCTTGTGACTCCTATGTAGAATGTGTTCAGGTATATTTCCGAAAATTCGTTCATTTGAACCAATTAATTGTATTAAGTTTTGACGTGAAACAAAAGCCCCACACCTTGAATATTCAAATATTGCTATTAGACAGAAAATGTATGCAATTTATTAGCGGCATCAAAATTACTTTACATTGATCACATGCAGATCGCGACACTTTGCGACAAAGATATCCACTGATATATAATATTATACAAAAATATTCTCTTCCTCAACGGTCATACCCGTTTGTGGCGTGAATGATTTCAGCATTGAATGAGCTAATTCTGTGACAAAATCAGCAGTAACAGTAACATGCTTTATATCAATAAAATATTTCTGTTCAGGTATATTCCGAATGGTAAACATGACAAATGTCATTAGACTATATTATATAGTAATATTATATATATTATTTCCATTGCCCTTATCTTGTTTTTTTTTGCCCGTATCTACCCTTGCACCCATGTCACCTGCCAGCAGATACGAGAAGATGAACCAATGATGGGGTAATGCTGGATCAGCATTACAAACCTTTGACCAGCATTACACTATAATTATGTCGACTTCTTGTGTTAGCTGGGCGTCACCTGTTGTTTGTAAACAATGAATATGCATACTTGTTTATACGGGCGCATCAACCCCTGAAGTACCAAAGGGAAGAAGACAATTAAAAAGTATTGATAACTAACCAACAAATTATTGGATAAAAAATACAAGTAAACCTCCGTCAATACTTATTTTTCTGATTTTTATGATGTAAAGTATGTATTGTTTTTAATAGGATCAATGTCATAATTACTCGTCGTAATATGGTAAAATCATACTTGATAGATGGCAAAAGCATTAGTTCCAGCTCCTAATACCTGGGGACAGCACTGAGAGCGATTTCACGTTTTGGGGAGAGTTGACTGTCTTATTGTACAGGGTCTTTGGTACTATGACCCAGTTATATGCACCTAGCAAACACAGATCTTGACACAATGCTGGCTCAATGTAGGACAAACGTTAACGCCGACGACCCAGCATTAGCGCAACGTCTTGTGTTAACAGTTTTCCAAGAATATTATATGTCCTCCTTGGTATATCCAATGTATAATAATGGTGGGCTGAGGTCTGAGACACTGTGCCAACATTGATTCAACGTTCGAAGTTATTAGTTGAGATTCAGATCTATAAAACACGACACTCACGAAACAGTGATGGTTTAACGTTGGCACATCGTCTGTGACACTGGGCCAACGTTGAGCCATCATTGTTTGTACGTGTGCTGCTGGTGTGTTTCTGCGTAACCTTGTACATACAGCCATAGATAGCTGTCACAGACAGCCGGCCATAGCTGTGTGAATAGAGCGGTATAAAACACCAGATGCCTGATAACATGGATACTAGACAGGGGGACGTGGCGCATCGGTAGAACGCCTGACTGCCTCGCCAGTTACAGTGTATGAATGCGTCCTGGGTTCGAACCCGTGAATAGGACGGTTTAAAAAACCAGATGACTGATAACACAGAGGGGGGTGTGGCGCATTGGTCCCGGGCTCGCAACCCGCTGATTCTATGTGGGGTTTTCAAATAAATATCTTTGTTTTTTCCCTCTCCATGTGACTAGGCGAATACGGTAAAGGAGTAGTCAAGCGCACTGTGTACTAACAGCGGAACACATCTGTGCCCTTTAACCCTTTAACCGCCAAATTATTCAATCTGAATTTTCACCCACTTGAAATTGTGTCTCGCTGACGCGATCCACAACTTCAAGTGAGTGAAAATTATTCATATTTGACAAAATGGAGGTCAACTCTTTTCAAATCTTGCTGGTTTATGGCACGTTTTATCTTAAACATATTTAAAATGTGGTACTTAATGTGCTAATAAAAAATGAAAACCCGAATATATGCGGCACCGGCGGTTAAAGGGTCAATACGGAGGTGACGATATACTGATATATAGTACACCAAGCCATGATTAATAATATCAACAACACTATTTATAACTTCTTTGTATTCTCATACAGGAGAAATAAGATATTTATGTGAATCATTGAAGCGCTATATAAATCAGAGTAGATATTCAACAAACGCAAAAGAATGACCCAATCATGATTGTTGGCTTGATGCTGTTTCAGCGTCGTAGACAGTGGGCCAACATTACTTCTGCATTGGTTGAGTATCATGTGCTAGTTATCTGATAAAATGTTATCCTTCCACGCTGTACTGTTATTATTATATAGGCTTAGAATACGCACAGTCATGAGTACTGATATCAGGGATATATATGCCCTATCTATCCTTGGCTGATATTAACAATTTATACAATGTTGGGGCAATGTCTAAGACGTTGGGCCGACGTTGTATAAATGTTATACAGATGTTGTGTTTTCTGGGTATAGATTCATGGCTGATATCACCAAGGAGTGCCTGTTACTATACAGACTTATTTGTATAGAAAATTGCAGTCATCAAATTATTTTTAGAAAAAGGGCAATAAGATATATGTGTCTGTGTCTGACGTTTAGAAAAAAATAAGTGTAAACATGTTTAACCGACTGGTTCAGTGAATAAACAATTTAGATGCTGCCTTCTCATCGCGCTTACGGCTTGTCATACGTGACTGCCTGACAAAAACAGTCCTATAATAGTATAATGTTAGGTGTGGTGAGCGTCAGCTAATAATAAGGGGGCCATCATTAAATTACTGGGGGGGCTGAAGTTTTTGAACTGGACAAATTATTTATTTTGCCTCCTCACCTGTCTGCAAAATTTTATTTATTTCACACTCTGCTTCAAGGAAAATATTTATTACACTTTCTTAAAATTGTTTTTTCTGTCTGCAAAGAGACAAAGTTGGATCCCAAACTAGGCTTTCCGCTTAGTTTTGGTGTTGGGCTTCAAAGATTCAGGAGTCATTTAATAATGCCTAGCGATGCGGGCCAAACAAAAAATTCAAAGATATATTACAAAAATACTCCACACCCCCCCTGGAGATTTAGTGGTTGTCCCCCAAGTGAAAATACAAGCATCTGGTGGCACTTCTAGGCGAACGAAATAGAATTCCAATCTCAGCTCACTCAGACCACGTCTTTGGCGGAGCTGAGTGAACTGATATCACAACAATTTTTCTGCGATACACAGTGGTAGATACGACCCTTTAGGGGGGCCAACATTCAATTTCCAGGGGGGGGGGGGCTGTAAATGTTCAGCTCGCCGACGAGCCGGGTTGAAATAAATAATTTGCCCGCCACAAAAACTCCAGTCCCCCTGGATATTGAATGGTGGCCCCCTTACACTTTTACCGGCTAAGTTAGCTGATTTAAGTTGTATCTTGCTACCGCGACCCACGACTTCAAGTGGGTGAAAATTACTCCTATTTGTTTAATTTGAGACCAAACATTTGCAAATCTTGATGTTTAAACACTCGTTTCATTCCCAAAATGAATGATTTATTCAGTTAAATAGACAGATTAACCCTTTCAGCGTGACGTCAGATTCTGACGTCAATACGCTGAAAGAATTAAAATTTAAAATGGAGGAAGACCCATAAGGCCACTATGTTTAATTTCTTTGTTTTAGATCAGAAAAAAAAAAAATCTAATGAGGGAGGGCGGAAAAAAAACATTTAAGAAAAAAACAAACATTTAGCCTACTTTTGGAAAAGTTAATGAGGGCGTCCAAATAAAAAAACATTGGACAAATTTCTTGAAAAGTTAATGAGGGCGACGAAATAAAAAAAAAATTGACCTTTTTTTAAAACGGAAACAACAAGCAACAATCTAACGCGCGCGCAGGGCAGAAAAAAACACATGTTTTTTTTGGTAATGCACGGCCTAAATATAATGCGCGCGCTCATCTAAAACAGAGAAAAAAACATAGTGGCATAACATAGGTATTTAAATGAATCAGACAGAGCCAGCAAAGACATTTATGATGATTTCAAATTGAAAACACCCTTTGGTCGGTTTACACAAATATATGTCAGCGTTGTATGGGTTGATAAGCTCTGTAGTCGTGTTTAGCGATGAAAATTGGGAATCGCTGATCGGGTATTGTGACGTTTGTCTCGGTAACGCTACTCATACTTTACATTGTTATTTGCTGCTCCTCACCCTATAGCTAACACAAGATATGGGCCCAATGCTGGCTCAATGTTGACCCACCGTCTATGACGCTGGCCCACTATTGATCCACCGTTGGGCCAATCTGTTTGTTGGTACACTCTACTGTATGTGTCATATATCTAGGAGTCAGTGAAGCAGTCACAATCAGTCGTTTACATCGTCACTTAAACCACAATCATTCACTTACAGGGTGATTATAACGGCTCCTGGCCTACTAGTACACCCATAACCTATACTACTGCACCCCATTATAGCTATACGCCTACACTCATTATATACGCCAGCTAGTATATTCAGCAGTCATCAGTCACGTCATTATATATACCCAGAGATTTATAGTGATAATGATAGGACAGGGGGAATAAAATACGTCCCAGGGTATTATTTGTCTTCATTCATAGTCGTAGCTTCCTGTTTAACATTCCATGTTTTTCCTGTCACTTCTGACTTCTCATTTTGAACATGGAGGGAGATCTCTACTATCTCCACGTTTTGAATCGTTTGTATTTCATCTATTCAAGCTGCAGTTTCTATAAATATTTCCAGTTAGAAATTGAAAATTATTGACGCAATTTCTAGCATCAAGTAATAAGAAATACAGCCATTTTAAAAATATGGTTTCAATTTTTAAACTCAATAATGATTGATTGAAAGATTGATAGATTGATAGATTGATTGATTGATTGATTGATTGATTGATTGATTGATTGATTGATTGATTGATTGATTGATTGATTGATTGATTGATTGATTGATTGATTGATTGATTGATTGATTGATTGATTGATTAAGTGATTAGATTAGATTACACAGTTACTCGCTGTGTATTTTTAGTTAACCCTTTATGCGTTAAGCACGACTAAACCTGTTTTTTATCTGTGTTTCGAGCTGATCAAAGCATTGTTATTGGAAATGTAATGATTGTTTAAAAATCAAGATTTGCAATTGTTTGGTCTGAAATAACAAATAAAGTAATTTTCACCACGGGTCGTGGTAGCGAGACCCTTCAAGTGGTGAAAAATTCAGGTTGATAATTTTGATGCGAAATGGTCAAATAGACTGCCAAAAGCTTGATAATCTCTGAAGCGACGTGCTTTGGTCATGTTCCAAGAAAAGGTTTTTTAGAGTCACGAAGTAATAATTGCCACCTACTTGAAATTGTGTCTATACAACAAGACGAGTGGGTGGAAAAACGTCTAATTGATATTTACAAGAGTGGGGGTTTGCTAGTTGGCATGGTCCATAGATAGTTGACGCAAACACATGTGTTAGCGTCAGAGATGGACAGCATAGCAAAAGATAGGGTTTTATATGCTGATAGACACTGTACGCGCATATTAACAATTTTATAAAAAATGCAAGGGTAACCCTATTCAAATGATAAATTCACCTATAAAGACTGGCTTTTAAATCCCAACGTTAAGGCATTATTCCAATGAGATGTTTATCAGTCATTATTAAATAAAAAAATCATTGATCAAACAATGCCGCCTTAATTCATTGCGCCATCAATCGTCCGCACACCGGATTTTTTTGGGGACAACTTTAGAATGGCAATAAGTACAGACTCTGTATCGCGTAGGCGTGCAGAGTCTGTTATTACAGACTACAGACACCGCTTACAAGCGGCTTATAGAAAAACCTGTTCAATAGTTGCACACACACATTGGACCGATTCTGATCTACAATAAACTTGTGACCACTTCTAATGACTTTTTATTATCGCATTTACAAAAATAAACAATTCTAAGTTCGAATCCAGTAGTTATGATCAGTTTAAACAACGGCCGCCATTTTTTCGGAATTCCTCAAGTGATTTCATTTCTCAATATCTCTCTCCCTGTCTGAAACTCAGTGTTGTGCCAGATAGGCCTCCCGCCTGGGTGGTTTGCTGGCTCCGAATGTATTGTTTCAAATTGGTTTCAAGCAAAAATTATCACCGAAATTCAGACTGAACAGAAATTGTAGAATTTTATTTTACAATCGTTTTTATAACAAACATAAAACTACAACAGAACATATTTTTCATACCTGCTCTGTGTAACACCTGACCCTGGCCCAATGCTTTTTGATGTTGTGCCAACGTCGCAGACGGTGGTCCAGCATTAATCCAGCATTGGGTGAGTGTATCTTGTTGATCTAATGTCTCTGGGTGTAGTGGGGGTGTAAACCCACACACACATGCAGGGATATCAAATTATAACCTGATTTTTGTGAAGAAGGTCTCATGCCTTTATAATAGTCTGTGAGGAAGGATACTGATGGTTGATGACATTTGCCGAGTTACCATGATAACCATCACGTCACACTGTCACGGTATACCCACGTGACGTACACCATCAAGACCTGGTGTTTGTATTAGGTGTACATACGTGATGTGCATGCTCGACCACGTCACCATACTTTGTGTACATAATGTGTTATAAGCCGGGGGTGTAGAGGGCAGGGAGAATGTGCCATGCACAATTTATACCTGTTTTATACTAAATTTTTTACCAATTTTCCAAGTTTGTTTGACATGCTATTTGCCATGACACAGTGACACTAAACGTTATGAATTAGTCAGCATTTAGACAAGACTTACTTGTGAAGCACATGCTTTTTTTATGTTCATTGATTGATTGATTAATTGATTGATTGATTGATTGATTCATTTATTTATTCACTAGTTTATCGTTCATTGCTTATTTATTCATTCGTTCGGTCCATTCATTCATTCATTCATTCATTCATTCATTCATTCATTCATTCATTCATTCATTCATTCATTCATTCATTCATTTTTCCACTAATTTATTTTTTCAAATTATTCGTTCAATTTATGTATTCGTTCATTCGTCCTTTCGTTTATCTGTTTTTTTTGTTTGCTCCGGTTTGTCTGTTCGTTCATTTGTCCATTCATTCATTCATTCATTCATTCATTCATTCATTCATTCATTCATTCATTCATTCATTCATTATTTGCCTCATTTAAAATTCCTCCTTTCATTTTTAGTTTTTTTGTCACTTGTTATCTTTGGTAGTGTGACTATAATAACACGTCGTGTATATATTTGATGGTAGACACCCCCGCCGTGTATGTCTATGTATACATGTGTGTGTGTGTGTGTGCTGTGTCACCCCCCCCCCCCCCGCCGTGTATGTGTGCTGTGTCAGCTGGACTTGTCAAACACACAGTGACAGCAGACAGTGCCACCGGGTACTGCAGGTCAGTGTCTCCTTCACTACTCTCAACTCTCAATAAATAATATACGACAATATCTCACATGACATTATGTTGTTCACAGATATATGTGATTTATATCACCCAAGATTGAAAACAGTTTTTGCCAAGATAAATCTAAACTTTTACAAAACTAAAGCTAGTAACTTGAAGTTACTAGCTTTAGTTTTGTAAAAGTTAGATTTCTAGGTATAACAGTAACAGTTTCAAAGTTTATCTGGGCAAGAACTTTTTTCAATTTTGGGAGATTTAAATCACATAATATCATAAAAACTTATAGTTTATAAATTTGTTTTTTGCTGATATTTGGGCCAGGCCTATTTTATTGATTACTTGTCGGTATTTTGTATCAACTTATAAATTACATCTTTAAACGACACCTTGCACTTTATAATTAAAGGGGAACGCAGAGTCGTATTAAATTAACTTATTTATCAACTTCACAACAAAAAGATATTAAAGGCTTCAATTTGTTTCGAAAATATTGTGTAGCGATTTCCAAGCAATTCTCTGATTTTGTGGATGTTTTCTTAACCCTTTCAGTCCTGAGACCGACTATAGACGTGAGAATTTGACGTCTATAGTAAAAGTCACTTTAAATTTGTCACTTTTGCGCTGCATGCTTTTCGCCAATTACTCACGCAATTTTCATCCGATTGTCATGAAATTTGGCAAGCATTATTTTCTAGTGTTACGGCAACTTTCCTGAAAATTTCAAGAAAAAATATTATGTAGTTTAAAAGTAAGACCATTTGACATGTAGTAATTTTGAATTATGACGCTCCTCTATAAACCCATTGATTTTATTCAGCTTCAATCCCGAAATTCTACTACATGTCAAATGGTTCTAACTTTTGCAATGCTTACTAAAATTTCACCAAATTTTCTGGGTATGTGTCGGGATAGTTGCAAAGAGTGCTTGCAAAATTTAATGTAAATTGATCAAGAATTCAGTGAGAAATCAGCAAAAAACACCCAACGCTGGTGGAAGTTGACTGCAACTATATGGACTTCCAAGTCGATCACCACACTGACAGATCACAAAATTATAATGGGCGTAGCCCCATAATATAGGTATTCAAATTAAGCGGAAAGACCTAAGCCATTTATGATGATTTCAAATTGAAAAGAGCCCTTTGGTCTCCACGGTTTATACAAAAAATATTTCAGCGTTATAATAGTTAATTTATTTCACTAATAAATTTGATGTCTGATCAGCAATTAACTAAAATTAGTTATTTTTTCAGTTTTCGATACTAAACGAATTGAACCTTCGCACTTTCAATTCCTGATGTTATTTTATCTTTTGCTTTTGACTGAGTGTCTTCACTCAGTGCCAGCTGTGTGACTGCCAACATTTTGAAAGCCTCACTAAACCCAGTTAACTGTACTTCACGAGGTATTAAAAGTGAACGTAGTTTTGGCAAGATCTGATAATTCCACTCCTGCAAAACTTGCTGGGTATTTGATGCATATTGATCAATGTTGATATACTTAACTTCATAAGCTGATAAGTTGTGGCTGCGCGTCATGAGCTTTGCACTCTTATCATTATAAGGGTCAGTACTGCTCAGCCAGAACAGGATCCAGCCTCATGTAACTTCTGACATCATCAACTTGCTTTACAGAATTACATTGATAACATTGCGTGTTTAAAACTACTAACTCATCATCTCTTAACCTGTTAACTGACAGGTGCATCTCACTTTACCCTTTCAGTGCGGGGACCGACTTTAAACGTCAAAATTTGAGTCTAAAAACGTTCCCCGTACTGATATGATGAGTGAATTAACCCTTTCAGGCCTGAATTTACCATTGTCATCTTCATCCACTACAAGCCGCGAATTGCTGTCGCAATTCTCGACTTGTAGTGGATGAAGATGACTGGATGTGGTTTAAAAATTGAAGAAAATTGCCATGTATTGGTAAACCAGTTTCATGGAAATTTTCGTTCTAAAACCCTCAGTTGTAGGAAAATCAAGTATGTTTTCAGGGATGTAAAATGATGCTTTAATGCATCGTGAGGGCTTAAAGGGTTATGTAATTTGTAATTGCCGTACACCATCACATATATAATATAGGTATTCAAATAAAACATAAAGAGCTATAACTAAGACATTTATGATGATTTCAAATTGAAAAAATCCTTTGGTCTCCATAGTTTATACAAAAGTATTTCAGCGTTGTAAGGGTTGATATAAGCAGTAATAAGCCGCCCAAAAGGGCATTTGGTCGCCTCGGAGCTAAATGATCCTATCTGCCACTCTGACGAGTGTCAGATAGGATCATTTAGCTCCGAGGCGACGATTTGGTCGGTTCTGTACACGCCAACGGCTACTTTATAATCCTCAGTAAATATACCTGTATATGACCACGGCGTCAGGTCAGGTATGTCAGACAAACAGTAGTAGCTGCTGACTTAAAAGATGAGAAGTTACGGGTGTTCAGCTTATGGCACACAGCAGTAACTGCCCGCCCAATAAAGTAAGCATTTACTGCTGTTTGCCTTAGTACTAGCAGTGATATGGCAAACAGCTGTAACTGCTACATAGATGGTAAGACGTTTTGTTGTTCTAACTTTAGATCTGATCTGATTGTTTTGTAGTCCTTTAACCTCAAGCCGTTTTATTAGCTGATCAAATCACTGTTATTTGGAAAGGTCTTAAGCAAGCAGCAGTCATTTTAACCCACTTGAAATTGTGGGTCGCGGTAGCGAGACACAATTTCAAGTGGGTTGAAATTTATATAAGATAACTTGGCGTGTAAAGGGTTGATGGCTGGGAGTGGTCTTATGTTAAGCCAAGAACTTTATATAAAGTTCTTAATTAGGAAAACATCAGGGGCAAATACTAACTTAGAGACTGAGTTCAAATTTGTAAAAACATCCAACCCGTATAAATTTGTCCTCGTCACGACAACCAAATGACTCCTGTTGACTGGGTGAGACATGTATGACGTGCTATATACCGTGTTACCTGGTGCGTGTTCATACACGCCATGTATGCAGGGTTCCCCACAGAAAAAAATCATCTGGCTGTTCTCCCAAAAATCTTAACTTTGCGCGTGCGAGCAGCTTAACCCTTACACTGCTGAATAAAATTGCAGCATGTGTGGCTGCCCACTAAGTAATATCTGGCACGGTTTTTCTTAAAAAAAATGTTTATCTGATGAACAGCTGATACTAAAAGCCAATAAATTACAAAATCAGTCACTGTCAGTTAGCCATCTTTAAAACGCAAATAGAAGGACACCACAAAACGAAACTAAAAAAAAAATTAAAAAAACAACATTTTTTTTTAAGAATTCATCCGGTCGGGCAGCCGGCATGTCCGGCACTGTGGTGAACCCTGTGTATGTGTGGTGGGCGCACAATGAATGCGTGATCTCGATCTTGCTCATCATAATGAAACCAAGCATACTGTAGTATCAGACAGTTCTATGGTAGTATATAGTGCAGCACATACATGAGGCAGTAACCCAATGGACATGAGATATTAAACTAATGTTGTTTTAATGTTGAGCCACCGTGTACGACGCTGGCCTGAAATTAGGCCAACATTAGACTAATTTCTAACTAATTTCTAAGATTTGTTGCCTGCTACTTAGAAACCCTGCGATATCTGTATGATATAAACAGTGCATGCAGGAGGAGGGAACTCAATGGATATGAAATATTGAACTAATGCTGGTTAAATGTTAGTCCACTGTGTACGACGCTGGCCTAACACTAGGCCAGCATTAGGTTGGTCTAATTACTAACAGTAACATTAGACTTGTTGCCTGTTACTCAGAAACCCTGTGATATTTGTATGATATAAACAGTACATATATAAGGAGGTAACCCAATGGACATGAGATATTGAACATATGTTGGTTTAAGGTTGGTCCACCGTCTGCGACGCTGGCCCAACATTAACCCCTAAATCGCTGAATTTTTTTATGAAAACCTTGGAGGCCAAAGTGTTTTTTTTTTTTTGAAATCATCATAACTGTCTTAGTTAGGTCTTTCCGATTCATTTGAATACCTATGTTATAGGTCTACGGCCATTAGAATTTTTTTTTACTTTTACAGTGCGGGGATAGACTTTAGTCGTCAGAATCTGACGTCTACAGACATCAGATTCTGACGACTAAAGTCTATCCCCGCGCTGTAAGGGTGTACCGCCCACGCCCCCCTCCCCTGCAGGAACCCTCTAGTCTACACTACTGGGGTTTCTCCTAATTGCCATTCATTTTGAGCTCAATGTAAATTATGTTGATCAGGGAACATTTCATTAAGCAAATATGATCTTCACTTTCAGTCATTATCATAAAAAAAATTAAGATCATCTTATTTTTTTAAAGATAAATGACTGAAAGTTAAGATATATAGTATATCCTGAATTGTGCTTCTGTTTTTATGGAGACCCAAGTGTGATATCTCGATCCAAGCTCTATTAATCATTCTTACCATTTTCACTTTATTATTTCAATTCTATTTGGTGTATGAAGGCTACTAGGGTGCTGTTTGTGAAAAGTGCACTTCTCAAATTGAATCACGTGATGAAATGACAATTTATGGCATACTATTTTATCAACATTCGTGATATTTTATTAGGTTTGAAATCTGTTTATGAAATAGACATAAGATGACAAGTGTCACTCGGCAGCCGGCAGTTAGTCTGTCTACAGTGGTTTATTTTGTACTGTACCAATTATTTATTATGACGGCTTTATATAATGTACTACATTATATAGAGACGTCATAATAATGCCTCGCCATTAAATCTTTCCGAATGAGCGATCACCAGATGACTGAGCTCATTTTAATGTCTTATCTTGACGCATTACGACAAATACGTTTGAGATTGTGGTTTCCCCGGTACTGCTTCTGCTCTTACAGTTCAAACAAGAGACGTTCCGTTGACGTTGGCTGAACGTCTGGGGTGTCGGCCTAACAATAAACCAGCGCGAGCTCCACATGAAAATAGTTTGAAGCCATAGTAGTGTGACAACAGTATAGCACTGGTGATACTGGTTTGCCATGGCAACGGCCGTGTGGTACTGAGTGGGCGTCATCTCACCCAATACTGGCGGCAAACAGCAGTAACTGTCAGTATGCCAGTACTCGATGGCGGAAGAGATTCCTGCAGCTCAAAGACAAACAGCAGTAACTGTCAGTATGGCAGTACTTTATAGCAGAAGAGATTCTTGTAGCTCAAAGACAAACAGCAGTAACTACTCACTTGTAAAGTAAGCAGTTCCTGCTGTTTGGCTTTGCACGGCGGTCAGTATGTCAGTACTGGTTAGCAGAAGAGAATCCTGCAGCTCAAAGACAAACAGCAGTAACTGCTTACTTGTAAAGTAAGCAGTTACTGCTGTTTATCTTTGCACGGCGGTCAGTATGCCAGTACTCGATGCCAGAAGCGAATACTGCATCTAAAAGAAAAACAGGATTCTGTTCTGCGATCGAGTACTGGCATACTGCTGTTTGCTTTCGCGCGGTAATGAAGACGTCGTGTATGGATTAGTGACAAACCTTGGATTGAGTACACGTGTATGGATCCATGACGTCACCCAGTGTTACATAATGCAGTAATTCCGGGTCAGTTCTGGGTCGTCCAACTCTCACATTCAGTCACAGCACATATTATCAGCTTCACCGTGGGCTGCTTAGAAAATTCAGTTGATTGAAGAAGGTCGGTTTGATCAACAATCAATCAGGCAATCAATCAATCAATCGATCAATCGATCGACAGATCGAAATCTTGATTGCTTGATTAATTGGTTGATTGATTGGTTAATTGATTGGTGGATTGATTGATTGATTGATTAGTAGATAGATTGATTGTTTGATTTATTGATTGATTGATTGTGCGACTCGACTTCAATATAATTATTGCATTGGTGTGTAAGGGCATGCCGTAGTATAGAAACATCAGGTCTCGGCCAGTGAACCCTGTTGTTCGCACACATTGTACCTCGGGGAAGATGCCTGGCAGAATACCAAGTTGACACAATAAACATAATATAATGACAGTGTTTATGATAGTGTCCACGCCTAGCTATACTTAGTGACCCCGTCATCGTCCTATGTTCTCCTCACACCCCCTGTTCAAGCCTTGAACACTTGCACCCTTTGCCTCCACCATGCTCTAACCCCCCTCCCCCCTCCCTCCTCACGTCCCCATGTCATCATCTCCACATCATTCCTTTCTTATCTACGGACGAAAAAACATTTAAATTCCATGGAGACTAGACATCTCCAATATTGAATTCTTTGATTTATTAAGGATCTATCAAAAACTGTTTTTCAGCGTATTGCAAAGTGACCGTCCCTTTCGAAATGTGATTTTATTAAAACCTATCACCCAACCTGTCAGGTCATCATTATTAATAAACTTATTTCAATAGATGAAGCTACTGTAATGAGGACGTTTGAATCTTGAATTAACCCTTGTCCTGTTGTCCGTCTGAATTGTTTGCTTCTATTTTTCGTCATTTGAAACCGGAATTGCCCACGCAATTTCCAACTTGAAAAATATTTATATTTAAGGAAAAGTAGACATATGCAATATTGTATTATTGAATTAACAATCTACCAAAAAGTGTTTTATCAGATTTACTGATATATCTATCGACCTAAACATACGTGATGCCGTATATACACCGTCCCATCGTTCCAGCAGCACATAAGTTAAAGTCGGATATTTAAGAAAATGGTTAATTTTCGTTCACTATGGTTTCGTGTGATTATAAAGGTATAATACCCGCCTGGATCTCAAAGGGTCCAGGTACTGATCAAGGTATAATACCCTGTGGCTGGGATGTATATAAATACTGATTGTTAGATCGTGACCTCGTCACATTGATCTGCTGATCGTGATATACACTGGTGACAGTGTCTGGTCCAGGCGTATATAACTCAGTGTCTGGTCTAGGTGTATAACTCTGACACGTGGACTGGTCATCTAGAGAGGGATAGAGATAGCTCAATGTATGTCTATGTCTACTTGGTGCAGGAACAACCTGGGATTATATTTGTGGTGAGATCAACAATTATTATCACTAATGAGGTTTTGTGGGTAGTCCCCCTGCTTTGACGCTGACATGTATCGGTATGCGGTAGCACTCGTCGAAGGCCTGCATGCACCGCTGCGTACACTACACCGCTGGTAAAGTGGGGGACGAAGATTTTTTTGTGGATCTGGTCTTATTATTCTATTAGAACAGGGACTTTTCTAATGAAAATTTGGGTTGAAATAACTTTTGTCATAGAAAGTTAAGACGTGTCTTATAGGAGTATACCACTGTGTACAAACAGCGGGACACTTCTGTATATAGCCAGAAAGCACCAGGCTGATTACCTGATCACAGAGATAAATGCAACTGGAGTACAATTTAAACCCGATACATACATAGAGTGGTCTATAACTTAAACTTTTATAATGGAAAGCCAATCTTAACTTTTATAATGCAAATGAGAGAAAGTTAAGATGTGTCTCTGGCCTCTGATCTATAAGCATTAATGATTCACTGAGCCATAATACAATTACATTAACTGCTCACTTTACAAGTTAGCAGTTACTGCCTCTTGGCTTTTAACAACAGAGCGGTGAGGGTTCGCACCCAGATTACTGACGTCCACTATACCAACTAAACCAGTGTTTCTATGATTTTAATCACACTTGTATGACCAGTATTTACAACTGAAAAATGTCTTCAAATCTGTGGAACCGATATACGCTGTGACTTAATTTTACAAATAAAACTAATTTTCAGTCACTTAAAGTTGTGGATCGCGGTAGCGAGACGCAACTTGAAGTGACTGAAAATTCCCATTGGAGGTTAATGTTAACCTGGATATATGTGTGACAGTGTCGGTATTTCTAATGTTTTATCCATGTATTGTATATGAGTATATTATGACTACACGCGTTTGACACATGCCGTGCCAACCAAAAACCTGTCACTCACCTAATGCTGGCTCAATGTTGGTACAATGTCTACAACCCTGGCCCAACATTGATCCAACATCGGGTAAATGCTACGTGTTTTGGGGGTGTCAGTGACCTGATGTGCCCTCTAGTTGACCTCTGGTTGAGGTCACAGCTGGTCGTACCTCTCGCTGGTCACCTCACGGACCTCATGGACCTCACGACATCGCCAGGATGTCATCCTGTGTACAGAGTCACAGCTAACCCAATGCTGGGCTAATGTTGGCCCACCGTCTGGGACGCTGTGCCAACATTGGCCCAGCATTGGATGAATGTGCATTGTTTCGCGGGATGACTGTCTTCATACTGCCATCCAAATTTGCGGTAACTCTATACCCCTGTATACCGGTACACAAAGTCATAATTAACCGGTGGGATCGCATGATTTTCGCCGATTTCTCTGTCAATTCTCAACCAATTTCCTCGAAATTTTGCGCGCGCCATTTTCTAACAGCTTGATTATCGCCTATTTCTCCGTCAATTCTGAACCTTGAAATTTTGCACAGGCCGTTTTCTAACGGCGGTAAAAAACTCGGAAATTTTTATTGAATATTTCGAAAGTTAGACTATTTGACATGTAATGAAATTCTAAAATGTGTTTATTGAGTTTATAGAGGGACGTTTTAATTTCAATTTACTACATTTATTATGGTCTAACTTTCGAATGCGCTAAATAATTTTACGAAATATTGAGGGCTGTTAGGATTCCTTTGAAAAATTGTGTTTGCAAAATTTCATGAAAATCTGTTGACAGTTGACTGAGAAATCAGCGAAAATCATGCGATCCTGGTTGATGAGTTTTAATGTGACTTTGGGTATATCAAGAATATATAATAACATGTTATATATTATTATATATTCTTGGGTATATACATGAGCGTCCACCCATATTCTGGAAAGTGCTTTGATAATAAGTTACTTGAAAGTCCTTGAATTTTGACAAAGGATTTTTTAATTGGAAAATACCACAGTAATCTGTATTATTATCTAAGTATATGATTGAGCTTGATTGAAGCCTGATATATAACCCTTTAAGCCCTCACGATGCATTAAATCATCATTTTACATCCTTAAAAACAGACTTAATTTTCCTACAACTAGTTTTCTTCAATTTTCCACCCACATTAAATCATCTTCATTCACTACAAAAATTCGCGACTTGTAGTGAATGAAGATGACTATGGTAAATTTAGGCTCGAAAAGGATAATTGCGTAGCAACAGAAGGAATAACACGCGTGGCATGACACTGTTTGTCATATAACCACAGATAACCGCCTATGTTATAACCAGATGGACTGGAGGGTTAGTGGTTTGTGGCTTGAGTGATATGATGAATCATGGCAGATAATCATAATGGTTATATAATAAATGACGTGGACATGTCACGTGTTCCACTTATACTTCCGATATTATCGTCCCTTAGCAATGAGAAGGTAACCCTTTATTACATGTATGTGTTAGGGTTAGGGTTAGCCTAATCACTACTATAATCGTTTCATATCTTAGCATGTGAAGGGTCAGTCCCGCATACAGCCCCTAGCCATCAGAGGGTTATGTACTAGTTCTACCATTTGGAGTTTAATCCTAGCATGTAATAGGTCAGTCCCGTATACAGCCTCTAGCCATCGAAGGGTCATGTACTGTACTACCATTTGGTGTGTAATCCTAGCATTTAAAAGGTCCCGTATACAGCCTCTAGCCATCTGGGGGTTATGTACTACCATTTGGTGTGTGTACAGTGCACAGCCCCTAGCCATCAGACGGTTATGCACTACCATTTGGTGTGTAATCCTAGCATATAAAGGGTCCCGTTTACAGCCCCTGGCCATCAGAGGAATATGTACTACCATTTTCTGTGTGTACAGTATACAGCCTCTGGCCATCAGAGGGTTATGCACTACCATTTGGTGTGTGTACAGTGCACAGCCCCTAGCCATCAGAGGGTTATGTACTGCCATTTGGTGTGTGTAGAGTGCACAGCCTCTGGCCATCATAGGTTATGCACTACCATTTGGTGTGTGTACAGTGCACAGCCCCTAGCCATCAGACGATTATGCACTACCATTTGGTGTGTGTACAGTGCACAGCCCCTAGCCATCAGACGGTTATACACTACCATTTGGTGTGTAATCCTAGCATGTAAAAAATCAGCCCCGTATACAGCCTCTAGCCATCGAAGGGTCATGTACAGTACTACCATTTGGTGTTTAATCCTAGCATTTGAAAGGTCCCGTATACAGCCTCTAGCCATCAGAGGGTTATGTACTACCATTTGGTGTGTAATATCAACCTCCTTGCCCTTGGTAATATACAGCCCCTAGCCATCAGGAGGTTATGTACTACCATTTGGTGTGTAATCCTAGCATATAAAGGGTCCCGCATACAGCCCCTGGCCATCAGGAGGTTATGTACTACCATTTGGTGTGTGTGTAATCCTAAATTAGCCGCAACTTCCGCCGCTCTCTGCCAATTATCAGTCATTCTGACGTTACATTATGGCATAGTTGTTTTAATGCTGGGTCAAGGTCTGCGATAGTGGCCCAGCATTGAGCCGTTGTTAGCCCAACTTGTTTTGTTGAGGAGTGACCTCCATGCTATAACAGGCGGTGAAGGATATTGGGATCATTTAACCCTTTAGCTTCCAGATTGACCAGTCTATTTAACCCTTATACTGCCAAATTAATTAATTTAAATTTTAAGCCATTTGAAGTTGTGTCTCGCTACCGCGACCCACAACTTCAAGTGGCTGAACATTACTAATATTTGAATAATTTGAGGTCAAACATTTGCAAATCTTGATGTTTAAACACACATTATTTCGTTTAAACACACATTATTTCGTTTAAACACACATTATTTCGTTTAAACACACATTATTTCGTTCCCAATTATTGTGATTTAACACGTTAATGAAAAATTAAAAACGACCATGATGGTACTCAGCGATATAAGGGTTAAAAGCTTTGAACTGGAAAAGCCATGGAGCCATGTAATGGAGGGTTATCTTATCCTGCTAAGGCATTAACCCTTTCAACCCTGACTTTACATTGTCATATTCATCCACTACAAGCCGCGAATTGCTTTCGCAATTCTCGACTTGTAGTGGATGAAGCTGATTTGCTATTTGTGAAAAATTTAAGAAAATTGCCATGTATTGGTAAACCAGTTTCATGGAAATTTTTCTTTTAAAACCCTTAGTTTTAGCGAAATAAATTGTTTTTTCAAGGATGTTAAATGATGCATTAATGCATCGTGGGGGCTTAAAGGGTTAATCATTTGACAGTTTCAAATCAATTGCAATACTATTAATATAGGGTTACCTTCATAACCCCCTCGACCCCCTCGAACCCTCACCCACAACCTTCGACCCTCGACCCACAACCTCCTCTACCCACAACCCCTCGACCCACAACCCCTCGACCCACTACCCTCGACCCACAACCCCCTCGACCAACAACCCCTCGACCCACAGCCCCCTCGACCCACAATAAAAAATCTGGTAATCGGAGCTATGGTCTGTTATCTGAGGGGGGGGGGGGGGGTGTGGGCGGTAGATTATTTATCCTCACATAATTTCAACAAGACTATTTCAAATTTGATTATGCCTACTAAGTCTACATGTTAAAAACGGTTAGACTATTGAAGTAAATTATTCAGACTAGCCTATTGAATGCAGAGTTTGTATTTTTAAAATATTACCAACCCCCTCTGGCGATTGAATGATGGCCCTCTAGAAATGTATGCCCCCTACCTATATGCCTAGGCTAGAGGTTGGCTTGTACCTGTAGGCTATAGGCCCACTTTCATGACTTTGCTGGGGGTTTTTCTGGAAAAGTTAGGCAGGAAACATCTATCCAAGAAGGACGGGTGCCCTAGGGTAGTGGTTAGCACCGCTCGTTCCCGGTCTCGGCGGTTTGAAAGAAACAAAATGTTTCTTCCCCATCCACCTGTGAAACTCAGTATGGTGGGGAGCCTCCGTGACTGAGAGGTAGCGTGCTCGGCCTCACACCGCCAGGGCTCAAATTTCGAATCCTGTGTCTGGAGAACAGTGTCTGGCTCAATTAACTTACATTGTTTCAATGCTTCGATTTTGCTGGGAACACCGGAAATAGGCCTACAGCAGACCATTCCCGTACCACGCTGGCTCGAAAACCCCATCGACCTTCGTGAGGTTGAACCATTGTCAGGTCAATGTCGGCTGACCGTCTGCTACACTGGGCCAATATTGACCCAATATGTAAGGAATATGCAGCATAGGGAACCTATAACAATTAACTTTATAGTTATTGAATTAGGCTAATTAATGCCTGCCTAATTTGCATATTAATCAATTAAACAGGAGCTTCAGGCAATGGAAACCGCACTTTTCAGAGTCCATGGTTATGGATAGTAAATTCATAAACAAAATGTTTTATGTGTGGTAACAAAAACTAACCACCTGTAAAATTTTGTTCACTACACTAGACTGAAGCAGTGTATCGTATCAACATTAGTCTATAAAAACGGACAAATAAAAAAACATTAGTTAATGTTTGCTCACAGTCTGCACCACTGGGCCAACATTAATCAAGCACTGTATAAGGGCTTATGTAAATGTGTCGCACATAGCGTGTATCCTTGGGCCTAAAAAAAAATATTGTTTGTTTCCGATTTCCGACCGACCCTGTCAAAACATGTGCGACCCAAATTTATTTTATGGATTTCCAAAAAAAAAAAAAAAAAAAAAAAATTTTTTTTTTTTTTTTTTTTTTTTTTTTTAGGAAATCCATAAGTTAAGGGATAACTTACTGGCTGTAGTCAAAGTAACTTAAAAAACGTTACGAAAAGGAGAGGGGGGGGTCAAAATGCGTCCAAAAAACAATATGTAATGTACAGATAAGACATGCATGGAAGTGAATTTGGCGCCAAATAAAATTAAAAAAAATTCTTACCTACCGATTGGTTGAAGTGACAAAAAATAAAATAAAAAATAAAATAAAATAAATTCCCTACCTACCCACTGGTTAAAATGACAACAAATCGAAAACAAACATATATTTTTTTTTGGCCTTATCCAGCAGAAACGAGGCGTCGACCCAATGGCTTATTTAGAGTTGGGCCACCGTCTACGACGCTGCCCAACACTAAACCAATAATCTGCTGGGTACGTATTGTTTGAGCTGAAAAAAACACGCTTGCTATTTATAGATTATGACTCGAGGGTCGAAGGTCGGGGGTTGTGGGTCGAGGGGGTTATGAAGGTAACCTTAATATAGATAGATGTATGTGAATATTGCTTTACGTCGTTTTCTGCACAATCATGGCAATATCGCGACAGAAGGAAGGCCGAAGCCGGGACTATGCCTTACTATACAGTACTAATTCGATATAATATGTTGTAGCAGATGATCGATATTTAGTTCCCTAATGTATTTTTTTACTATCTTACATAAATCAAAATATTTTTCGTCATTTGAAGCTGAAAATAGACTGATAATATGATATGTGAAAACTGTCACATTGTGTTTGTGAGACTACGTAAATATTGCAGAAATATAAAATTTTGTAAAGATTCCACGGAAAAACTATACTTCCATGTTTGCTAGCGTGTGATCTATGATTACACCCTCAGCATTGACAAGAATACATTATATCGGTGAAATAAACAATATAACTAAAAAGAAATTTACGTCATATTCTGCCTTTGTTAGTTAAATGGTGGGCCACTGTCTACAACGCTGGCCCTGCATTAAACCAACACAGGGTCTATACCAATGTCTGGTGTTTATTAGTGTAGGCCTATAATATTTTCTTCTTTCCCGTACTCTGGGTGCATGTACATGCAATTGAGCAATAAAAATACAGTATTCTACCAATAACTTTATAGTTCTTGATACTACTAGTACTATACAGTGTTTTAACCGGTAGTTATCTGGTTTATGTCACGGAATATTATGTGAATAAACCTAAACAAATCTCCCGGTACAGAGTAGTTCAATACCAGATTTAAAATCAGTTCATTGTATGTTACTTAACCCTTTAGGCCTTACGATGCATTAAAGCATCATTTTACATCCCTGAAAACAGACTTTTTCAACAACTAAGTGTTTTATAATGATAATTTCCACGAAACTGGTTTACCAATTCATGGCAATTTTCTTTAATTTTTAAACCACATCGAATCATCTTCATCCACTGCAAGTCGAGAATTGCGACAGCAATTCGCGGCTTGTAGTGGATGATGATGACAATGGTAAAGTCAGGCTTGAAATGGTTAAGGGTACATTGTGAGCGTCGGTTATTGATTTATGCAATCTGAAAATTACTCCTATTCTGTTTATTTTTTGAGACCGAACATTTGCAAATCTTGGATGTTTAAACACTCATCTCGTTTCTAATCACTGTGATTGAATCTGCTATTAAAAAAATTAATACCGACTAAAGTCGTGCTTAGGGGGTTAACCCTTCAAGTGAGTGAAATCAAGGTGGCTATAACCTCCTTGGTGAAATTAAGACTAACACGTTGATGTTTTTAAAAATAGACAGATAATAATCAGCGTCAGACGGTAGATGGTAATTAGTTGTGTTTTTGTTCGTTTCACGTCGTCATTATAGTGTACTGTTTGACCCCTGACTAACAACCGTGACAGCTCCGTGTTCACACGATATACCCCGATTACCTCAATTTTTCTTCTTAATTTTTTTTGTCAGTATTCCAAGAAATTGGTCCACCTAACCAGTGGGCATGTCCCACCAGTTAGCACTGCTATACTAGTGTAGTCAACTTATGTACCATGGGGAATATATAACCTCTGAAATATTTTTTATATAAATCAAGAGAACAAATGGTTATTTTCAATATGAAATCATAATAAATGTCTTAGTTAGCTTTTCCCGCTTCATTAGAATTTGTATGTTATGGATCTACAGCCATTATAAATGTTCTAAACCATCACGTGGTTAAAGTACATGTATAAAATGATAGTTTATGACAGTGCCTGATATTCTGTGTGAAAAAAGGGTGGAGATTAAGTTCTGATTTAGCAGATTTTACCAGATCGGAAATATTAACAGGTGCGGGGAATTCCCATTTTTCACTATTATATTCAGGACAGGTTTGAACCATATCAGTATTTACCCGCCCTCCCCAGCGAACACGAGACTTTGACACAATATTGGTTTAATGTTGGTCCAGCCTCGTAGACGGTGGCCCAACATTAAACCAGCACTGGGTCAGAGTTTCATGTTTGCTGTAAAAATGGATAGATGGGACAAATACAAACAGCAGCAACTACTGACTTCTCAAGTGTTTATTTACTACTGTTTGCCTTGGAATCAGTGACATGAGTGTTTGGAATATTGGCAAGAAAGAAGTAACTGCTTCCTTCACAAGTAAGGAGTTACTAGCACCATGGAGATAGTAACTCCATGCTAGCACTGTTTGTTTTAGGTGAGCCCTTGTGCTGCTGCAACCTTACATATATACGGTTACAAAAGATGTTTTAGATCAATAGAAATATCACTAGTCTAAATTTGCTAAGATAGTTTTTGATAGATTCATACTTAATCTTTTTTGTACATACTTACATAATCCTATAATTTAATATTGGAGACGTATATTTTTCATAACTATAAATATTTTTCGTCATTCGTGTCATTTGAAGCTGGAAATTGCGTTAGCAATTCCAGCTGCAATTGACGATAAAATGAAGCAAATAATTCAGCAGCAGAATGCCTAATATCAGTACCTGCTTACTTCACAAGTGAACAGTTACTGCTGTTTGTCTTGAAATTGGCAAACAACAGTAACTGCTTACTTTATAACTAAACAGTTACTGTTGTTTGTCTTGATTAAGAATTACAAACGGCAGTATCTGCTTATTGTCCATCTAATCAGTTACTGTTGTTTGCCTCTACACGCCCTCACACACGTGTGTAGACTGTGTGCTGTTGTCAAGTTTGGTTTCGTCAAGTACCGTTCAAGGTAACTAACCAATGCATCAAGATCATCACCCAATGTCGCGTCAATGCTGGTCTACCGGCTGCAACGCTGTCCCAATATTGCACCGACGCTGAGTGAAGATCTCGTCCCATCTACCACACCCAACAGACACGAGATATCGACTTGATGCCGGGCGAATGCTGGTCAACCGTCTGTGACGCTGGTCCAGCTTTAAAACAACATTGGGCAAACGGCTCGTGCCTGCAAGGCGACTACCCAATGTTGTTTTAATGTTGGGCCAGCGTCTTTGACGCTGGCCCAACATTCACCCAACAATGGCTGTTCGTCTTGATTGTTGTTTGCTGGTACATAAATCTGACCACCCAACAAACACGGCATGTTGACACAGTGCTGGTCTAATGTTGGCCCACCGTGTACAACGCTGGGCCAGCATTAGCCCAGCATTGTGCCATGTTTTGTGATCAGGTAGCCAGGTTTACAGTGTGTCCCAGCAAACACAACACATCCACCCAATGTTTGCCTAATGGTGGCCCACCGTCTACGACGTTGGCCCAACATTGGTCAAGCATTGGCTATATGTGTCGTGCTTGCTGGGTGTAGATCTCCTTCCTGGTGGCAGACTGGCAGTCACATGTTTACCTCCGTGGACTAAGATTCAGTAGCGGAGTCACCATAGACACTCCTAACTCAGAATTATACCACACCATTAGGACGGGTTACGGGTATGGTACAATACTCTGGTACTGTGAGTATCTTTAACCGATTTCATGTATTTTTCCAGAGCTCATTATATATTTAACTGCTCCACCGCTCACAGCATGGAGAGAGTACTATCTCTATTTCCCCATTGACGGTTGTGATTGATGTAGCCGTACTTCCAGCACCAGGACAGACGTCATGAGGCAGTATGCCGCACTTATAGACTACTATATATACATTTTAAAATGTATTAGATATAGATGGAATCACAAATCTAAGCCATTTATGACATTATAATGTATATGTTTGTGCTTAGTATGCTTAATCAAAATATATTAGCTGGGTAAGATACGAATAGATAGTATTTGATTATGTAGTAGCCTATAGTATAGCACCATGGAATGATAACTAAGATATCGCTCTTGTTTGCTCAGAATTTTACAGGAACGTAATTATAATAAAATGCAGTTAGAAATTGGAAGGACACAAATGTGTATACTGTGGAATGTGGATTATGCTGGATGGTGTATGCTATGGGTCCTGGTCTGGTTATGCACATGACGTGTTGGGGTCATGTGAGGTCACAGTGATCTCAGTATATGGTGTGTCATCCTGATCAAGGATTGTGTACATCAAGCTCCACGAGACATTGTGATTTCTCAATGCTCGCCAGCATCGCCAGCATTGTGCCGCCATTGAGACAGCACATGACCAGACTTACGTGTTCAGTCTTGTATATAACTAGAGCATATTTCTTCGGGCGACCCTTGAGGGTTTGTGTTTGATATTTTAAAATATTTATTTTGCTCTCAGCTCAGCTCTGTCGTAACTAGTGACGTCACACATTAGTGACATACCTAGTCCGTAATAACAGACTCTGTGTGCGATACAGAGTCTGTGATCATTGCCATTCGTAAAGTTGTGCCCCAAAAATACGGTGCGCACACGATCGATTGCGCAATGAGTTACTGCTTCATTGTTAGATCAATTATTTTTATAGCAATCTGTAATGACAGATGTACATCTCAATAGAATAATGCCTTAACGTGGGGACTTAAAGCCCTGTCTTTATAGGTGAATTTATCATCTAAATAGGGCTACCCTCACATTTTTCGCGGAATTTTTGGTACACTGACCACCAGCATAGAAAACCACAGCTTTTGCTATGTTGTCAATCTCTGACGTTGACCCATGCAGTTCACGTCAAGCTCGGACTATGACATACCGTACTTTTGACATCATCTCAGCTCAGGTTTGGCTATGACGTAGCCAGAGCTGAACTGAGGTGATCACAAAAGTAATATTCGTGGCACAGATGGACGTACTTACAGTCAATGTACTCCATAGATTCCACATTTTCAGGAAAAAAAATAACTGCTTATTATATGCGTGACTAGGCTAGTCACGCATATAATAAGCATTCAATTTTTGCCTGAAAATGACCTTGTTAGTTAATTTTTACTTGCTAGTAGCAAGTAAAAGTTATATAATTATAATAACCTTTGTGGTTTACTCAGGCTATGTCACCCACTAAACAGGCCTACCAAAAGACAACGCCCAACCCAGGAGACAAACACAAAACCCCGGAGACAAACACAAAACCCAGGAGACAAACACAAAACCAGTCCTGGTTGTATGTTTCACCCAATATTAACCTTCTCAGGGCCGGTAGAGAAACGTCAGAATATTAACCTTCTTAGGGCCGGTAGCGAAACGTCAGAATCGTCTGGATTCCGCGACTGGCATTTATGATGATTTCAAATTAAAAAACAACTTTGTTGTGTTATACAAAAATATTTCATCGCTTTTAAGGGTCAAACCTTTTAGCAACAACAATTTATTTTAAGGTACAACGTTCACTTTTTCCCCTTTAAATATTGTTTTTTCCATGCATGTAAAAAAACAATATTTAAGAAGTTTTTTTTCACTTCAGATGAAGGGTTGGATTGGATCATAACCTCGGAAAATTATGTGTATCAGAGATGGAAATAAGTATTTTCGTTTACCCGATGTTGGTTTAATTTAGGGCCAGCGTCGGAGATCGCGGACCAGCATTGAGCCAACGTTGACTCAACATCCCGTGTTTTCCACGTAGTATGTAGTACTACAATGCGATACGAGCTCTAATGCTCTTTGTAGTAGAATACGGGTGATGAATAGATCTCCATATATAATGTTACAACGCTCCCTAATCACCTGTTATGACTGATAATTAATTACCCCCCCCCCCCCGCCTGCCCTCTGACTCTGCCAGGCAAAGCGTGCCATGAATGTAGGCCAATATGTCAGCTGGTGTTACAGACGTGTGTGGCAGCCAAGTCGAGTCAAGTCAAAGTAAAAAATAATTTTGTCACCCACAATTCATTTAAAAACATTAAAGTAGTACAAATTACAAATTGTGGCCAGTCAGCTCTGACTTATGATACACTATCATATACCATAGCATGAAATAACATTTTGTTAAATATAAAATAAAATGTATGTAGGCTATATGTACAAAATTAGTACTCTCACTCCTAAGGGGTATGTAACAGCACAGTCAAGTATTGGTAATACATGTAATAATAATAATATTGTTACGAAATCTCTATAAATCATGTGACGAAAATTGTTGATTATCACATTATAAGCTACGTAAATTCCATGATTTTTGTAACACATACTTTAGAAGTGTAACGCAAAATTAATGACTTTTATAATCCTTAAGATTTCATTGTAGCTTGTTTCATCATAATTTATTAAGATCAGCAGTTATGTATCGTACATGTTGGCCTACGTGTGTCATTGTCTGAGTCGGCTGTATGGCGCATGGTACAGTAATGAAACTAGTGATTCAGTTTGAGTTACGTTATCGGTGATCTGTTGTAACAAGTTGTTTTTCTCAAACCATGATCACAGTTAATAGATTGAGTGACGTTTACATTTAAATTAGGTACTGATAATGTATGCACAGTTAGGTACTGATAATGTATGCACAGGAATATGTATGTAGGCTATGTATCTCAACGGTATCATACCTACACAGCAACCATCGTCAGGGTTTCCGCCAGGAATGTTTGAAAGGGGGGGTCCAAATGGGGTGGGGGGTCTGGGGGTCTTACCCCAGGAGGAAACTTATTTTCAGTGCTTAAAATGGATTATTTTAACTGAAATGATACCAAAATATGGAATATATATTTTTTTCTTTGCCAACAAGGGGGGGTCATCCCCCCTGTGGTGCTGAGTGGGGGGGGGGGGCGTCCGGACCTCCCCCCCCCCCTGGCGGAAACCCTGATAGTGCTAAGAATATGGGCTCCTAGCGGAAATGAGCGCGCTACATGTCAAATAATTCCAACCGGCCCTCGGTAAAAAAAATTGAGAAATTTAATTTATTAGTTTTATAATCTATCATCATAATTGATTGTACCAAACGACCGACTGATCCTTCTCAGAAATAGATAGTTGATTTACATTTCATTATTCTGTTACATAGATGTGTTGTTTGCCTTTGTCATCTATACAAAGTCACAGCAGTAACTGCTTACTTTACAAGTAAGCAGATACTGCTGTTTGTCTTTGTATGTAAAGGTGTTTGATGTACTCATCAAAATGTAGAGATAAATATTTGAAATATAAGTCTTCACTTTGACTATTATCTCGATTCTAGGTATCATAAATAGTCACCGATAACTCAAACTACAGATGAACGACCTTGAATTCAATACGGAAATAGACTCCACCTTGAATTCTCGCGTGATCTCACGTGGAAAATTACATATCCCGAGGAGTGACAAATATTTGTAGTAAATAACAGCGGTGGCCTTAGGGCTAACCCTTACAACGCGGAAATATTGTTGTATAAACTATGAAGACCAAAGGTTTGAAATCGTCATAATAGTTAGCTCTTTCCGCTTCATTTGAATCCCTATGTTATGGGACCACGACCATTATAAATATTTGCACTCTTCCAGTGCGGGGACCGTCTTTATACGTCATAATCTGACGTCTACAGACGTCCGATTCTGACGTAAAAAGACAGACGATCCTTTAAGGTTAACACTAAACCACTCAGAAGCGCTGTACTAAGTGGGGGTCGCATTTCAAACCCACTCATTTTCTGCTCTCTAAATTACGTGGCTACTTTGACGTGGGTCAAAGTTTGAAAGTACAAGCATAGTGTGTGTGACTTGACGTGACGTGGCTTTTTCGGATAAACCCTACAATGCTGAAATATGTGTGTTTAAACCATGGAGACCGATTTAAAATCGTCATAAATGTCTTAGATATCTCTGTCCGCTTAATTTGAATACATATGTTATGGGTATATGACCATTATAAATATTTATTTTTCAGTGCAATGATCAACTTTAGACGTCATAATCTGACGTCTATAGACGTCAGATTATGACGTCTAAGGATGATTCCCGTACTGTAGGGGTTAAGACGGGCGGGGGCCCTAGGGTAGTGGTTAGCACCGCTGCCTTTCACGCCAGAGTCCGGGGTTCGTTTCCCGGTCTCGGCGGTTTGAAAGAAACAAAATTGTTTCTTCCCCATCCACGTGTGAAAGTTAGTATTGTGGGGAGCCTCCGTGACCGAGAGGTAGCGTGTTCGGCCTCAGACCGCCAGGGCTCGAATTTCGAATCCTGTGTCTGGAGGACAGTGTCATCTCAATCATCTCACCATCCTCAGGAGGTTCTCCTGGCCCAGTTTAGCCTATATGTGCACAAAGGTGGCCTAAAGCCCGATTCATTTCATTTCATTTGTAGGGGTTAAGAGATAGGCACCTCACACAAAAAATAGAATATTAATTTTATTCATATTTTATAAACGGGTTTAGCTCTTCAAGGGTTGAAATGGAGAAAAATTCTGCCACCATGTTACTGCTCTGAATGACGAATATGATGTAGAAAGTGAAGCTCCAATGCTGGTTTGGTGACACTCTTCGCCCCAGGGGGTGCACCATATTTTACGATTTTCCT
Source organism: Flabesymbios commensalis (assembly GCA_964017125.1). Classification (NCBI taxonomy): domain Eukaryota; kingdom Metazoa; phylum Annelida; class Polychaeta; order Terebellida; family Flabelligeridae; genus Flabesymbios; species Flabesymbios commensalis. Next base: position 5,248,849 of record OZ024910.1, on the reverse strand, counting down.
GTTCCCATCAACATGGAGATTTCTCCACGTGTGTTACCTTGTAAGTTATAACCCCGGGCATGTCAATGTACTGACACTATATTACCACTACAATCTATTATACTGCCCCACACCAGCAGTGTCAACACGTCCGACTGAGCAAAACAAGTGGCAATTAACCCTTTCCAAGAGACCAGGGAATATTTTGTTCTTGGCAAAAAGCTATGCTATTTTGGCCATTTGCTAATCAAATTTGAAATTGATTAGCGATATATGTATACATAAATGATAATGAGAAAGTGGGAACTAGACGATGAAGAAGAAAATCATGTTTTAGTGTTAAAAACCTAATTTTATCATCGCAACTTTTTCTCAATTTGAGGTCCCTTATACATTATATCTGTCAAATTGTTTAAGCATGTTAATAATGTATAAACAGCCTGTTTTTTTAATTTTACATTAAGGGAAGTGGCATCGTATAGGTGCTGGTCACCTGTCGCCACTTGCCTCTGTATGTACAGTTTTATTCATGTTTATTTTACACACATGTATATTTTACACACATGTACTTGTACTTATAGAAAGCTTAATAAATAAATTTTAATGGCTGTAATTTAGAACAATATATAAAAACAATATATAAATATATAGATTTTTTATCTGATCATTTGATCGTGACACGTGCGCTAAATACCGAAATGGATTCCCACATGTCATTCACACTTGCTTGCTGTTTTGTGAAGTGAAGGAGCGTGTAGCACGTGGCCCTGCGGGAAATTAACGTCGACGAGACTGGCTTCAACTCGACGAGACCGCCTTTAACGTGATAGCCTAGTCACATTGAGAGTGGGAATTAAACAAGGATATTTCTCTGAAAACTCTACCCAGGATCAGCGGGGTTTGAACCCTGGACACATGGATGACTAACGCAGTAGTCAGATGCTCTGCGGCTGCCACAGCGCCACCCCCCCCCTTCATATTGTTATCAACGCGTGTAGAATCACTGAATGTTAATATACACCCCCCCCCCTCTCTACCAACCGATACTGCCTCACAAAGACAAATACCAGTAGCTGTGTACTTTTATAAGTGAGCAGCTACCACTGTTTGTCTTTGTGTTGATGGCAAGGTTATTATTCGGAAACTGTAGCGCAAAGGCAAATAACAGAAACTACTGACTTTTCCATTAAGCAGTTAATATTTGCCTTTACTAACTCTTCCATCGCTTTTCTGTTGTATTAGCTGATCAAATCACTGTTATTGGGAATGAAATGTGTTTAAACATCAAAATTCGCAAATGTTTATTCTCAAATTAAACAAATACGAGTAGCGAGGATCGCGGTAGAGCAGTCATCAAGTTATAGATTTTTGTGATTTTTTTTTATTCGAAGTTTAACCCTTTCAGCGCGGGGATCGACTTTAGTCGTCACAATCTGACGTCTGTAGACGTCACATTCTGACGACTAAAGTCTATCACCGCGCTAGAAGAATAAAAATATTTATAATGGCCGTAGACCCATAACATAGGTATTCAAATGAATCGGAAAGAGCTGAATAAGACATTTATGATGATATCAAATTAAAATAAACCTTTTGGTTTTTCAAGGTTTTTATAAAAAAAATTAAGCGCTTTAAAGGTTAAGGGTTAATGTTTGCCTTTGTATAATACCATATAAGGACAGACAGTGATAACTGTGTACTTTTCAGTAAGTAGTTACTGCTGTTTGTCTTTGTAGAATAATACCATTATAAGGACAGACGGCAGTAACTGTTCACTTTTCCAGTCAGGAGTTACTGCTGTTTGTGTCTGTACGGTAACAGGTTTCAGCCACAGATTGACCGCGTACAAAATCGTGGGACATTTCCTTGGACTGTCATATCTGAAAATATCGCTGAATAATCAGTTCGAAAATAGTTTTTTTAGAATCAATAACATTTCAGCTCCATGCTCGCATGCTCAGCTCAGAGGTCGCACAGTCAATAAAAAGTTATGGACATTTTTCTGACCTTGGGGTCGGGATCGCTCTCAATCATCGCAATGTTGAATTTTTCGAGTAAAGCAAATACATCAATCCACGGCCTTGGGAGAGGGCGACACGGCTATCTGTACGGCAGGATTGTCAATATTGTGTGGTCACCCGTCGTGATGTGATACCAAGCAACATCCATCAACATAATGCTGGGCCAATGTTGGCTCATCGTCTGCAATGCTGGCCCAACATTGATCTCACATCGAGTCGATGTTTTCTGTACTCTGGGTAGCCAGTAGTAGATCTATGTGACGTGTAGATAGACCATGAAGATAGACTGAGATATACAAGATACTCACCAATAGATAAGAACAAATTGTTAGGCTTCATATTTATAAATATAGTATATGTATATCATATATCAGGGAATAATTTGTCTGGTGTAGCGGTGCAGTTTGCTACACAATTGAGGGAAAATGCTACTCTAAATTATAATGGTGTAGCAGTGTTTGATATGTACAATAGTACCTCAGCACATGCTCACAGTTGCTACACAACTTTTATCGAACAAATTATTCCCTGTATGTGTCACTGTGTGGTGATTTTGAGTTTGATATTTGTAGATATCTCTGTATAGACTGACAGATAAACCATGAAGATAGATATACCAGCTACACACCAATAGATAGGAACAAATGTAAAGACATCATATTTATAAATATATTCTATGTATATCATATATCTGTGGCGATTTTAAGTTCTGATATATGTGAATCTGTTTGTGAATAGACCATAAAGATAGCTATACCAGATACACACTAATATATGGGAACAAAATACATGTATAGACATCCTATAAATATAATCTATGTATATCAGTTCTGTGTGGTGATTTTACGTTCTGATATCTGTAGATCTGTCTGTATTGCCTGATTAGAAAGACCATGAATATAGATATATGATACACGTTAACAGATAGGAACAAAATATGTGGACATCATATTTATAAATATAATCTATGTATATACCGGCATATAGATATAATGTCTACTAATTTGAAATAGTGATAATATTACATATATTTAGTAATATCACAACATCAAATCAGTGAACTACCCAACAAATACAAACGTTAAACTAATGTCGGCTTAATTCTAGCACACCGTCTACGACGCTGGCCCAACAGTAATGCCAGCTGGGCATATATATATATATAGACCATGGAGTATAGCACAGCGGCATACATACTAATAGATTCTGTTTTATTCTTCACTGTGTGACTAATAGATGGTCTCAAAGGTATAGATATGAGATATAGATAGATAGATATTTAAACGTGTAGATTTACATGTATAATACGTCATTAAAACGAACATTGTAATACATTCGGTATACAATGTATGTTAAAAAAACCAGATATTATCTATGATCTTAGCATAAATTGTATTCATAATATGCACACAAAGAGATATTACTTATTTTCCAGCTTTTATATACATTGTATACAATATTATATATACATTGTGTATATATATGTGCATTTATACATAGATTTAGCAATGCATCATTATCAAAATTATGTTAAATATATGTATTAACTTGTTGGGACGATATTATGGTAAACACGGCAATGCTGAGAGTTATGAAGTTTAAATATAAATATATGATAATATTGATTTTTACTGATCATTAAATTCATGATTAGATATGACCATATTATGTTTCACATTCTATATAACAGATGGTAGAAATATCTAGATATACAATACTATCACACCCTGAAAGCAGTTTTTGTTGGTATGGATATTAGCAGATTAGCACCTGCGGGCATGCACATACACACTTTTTGAGAAGCAATTTATTCCCTGTTGAACGTGTGTTCTGGTGTAGTCAGTCAGATCTATATCTCACGGTGAAATCACTATTATATTGATCTTATCAGGTCATGTCTGCTGTGTACGCTAAATGATTAATGTGCTGGCATACGATATTAGCCCATACAGCGCGGGGATCGACTTTAGACGTCAAAATCTGACGTCTGTAGACGTCAGATTATGACGTTTAAAATCAACCCCCGCACTGTAAGCGTAAAATATTTCTAATGGGTGTAGACCCAAAACATAAGTATTCAAATGAAGCGGAACTAAGACATTTAAAACGATTTAAATTGAAAAAACCCCTTTGGACTGTAGGTTTATATAAAAATAATTCAGCGCTTTGAAGGTTAATGTCACCAGGAATTAGGCTTCGTTAAAGGCGGGTAGGACTCACTCTCTCTAATTGTATGTTAATTTTAATTTCTATGTTGTGCACTAGTAATATAAATTAACATATTTTCATGGCAGCACAGCCCACACAAGGGTGAAAAATCAGCGTGTCATGAGTAATTATTGCTTAACGTCGCTTTCTGCATACGACCATGGCAATAACGCGACAGAAGGAAGCCCGAAGTCGGGACTATGTCCTACTCTTGCGTGTACTTCATGTTACAAACCACAGTAAGCCACACGGGCTCTAACCCAGCAAACACGATACATTCACCCACTGTTGGTACACTGTTGGCCCATTGTCTGCGACGCTGGCCCAACAGTGTACCAACAGTGTGTGGATGTATCGTGTTGGCTGGGAAATGCCCTGTATGCTGGCTGTCATCTTAGCTGACTGATAAGAGCATCACGGAGGCCTGATGTAACGTGTCATTAGATTAACAGCTCATCAATACCACGCCTTTAAAGTTCGATTTGTTGTTATGCTATTACGCAACTACAAAGCCCGTATTTCAACCCTTTAAGAACTGAGGTGTATAATTCCGCTCTGTTTTATCAGATTGGCTCCCCGCAAATTACAGCATCATATAAATGAAACCCGCCCATTCGATCCAATTACAATCTGCGTATTAACTTTTAACCGCTAAGCCAGACAGTATATGGTCGTTATTAATTTGTTTTATTATCCGATTAAATCACTGATATTGGGAATGGAGACACAACTTCAAGTAGATACAAATTTAAATAAATTAACTTTGCAGAAAAATGGTTAATAAATTCAATTGCAAGCCACGTTTTTATTTTCTGAGCCTCACAGAAATGATTAATAATCAAGTCAATAGTTTATTCATTCATTATGGCTGCTGACCTACATCGCAAATATAATAACACACACACATTCATGTCTTTCTTAATTGGAACAATTTATATACATACATTTTAAGTTGAAATATAGTGTTATTATCTAATTTTTGTGTCGACATTAGATTACTGAAATTAGGTCATAAAATTTCTGATAGTTCTTCGTCTTTTAGACATATCATCATTATTGCGTGAAAGTTGTGGCTGGCGAATCTCAATTTTGAGATGATTATAATTAGTGAATACACATCGGAAACGTTATATAACCATGTTAAAAATTAAATAATTGTTTGTGATCTTAAATAAAGCCCACGTTTCCATGACGTCGTTTTAAACTAAACAGAAACCAAACCACATGAACACAGCATTTTACAATTGATGATAAGATATAGATTTATCAATAGGGGCTCCTTCCTTAATTGTGATATTGAATTCATGCTGCTATGATTTATTACCACTATCTTCAATATGCAGGTAATTTATCACCATCATGTATGTCTGGCTTGTTACATACAAGATCAAATTGATCTAAATCAATCAATTTTGCTTGTTTACATATACAAGTGACAAGCCTGCATTAAGTGTACATATCGTGTCGATTTACATATGATTTACATGACTAGCCATGCTTCTAACCCTGCTGTACATGTTGATATCATATGTATATTTTCATGACAAATAAGTCTACAATGACTTTGAATTAATATTTATGTCCATAAAACATTTATCTATGTAATTTCACATCCATCTTATCTTGTTTATACTCTTACAGAACTGGCATGGTTACCTTTTTTCTAAATATTGGAATCTGGCTTGTTCAGGAAAAATTTTCAGGGCCACGTAGCAAAAGCTATGCAATTCTCCCCATTTGCTAATCAAATTTGTAATTGATTAGCGAAATATTTATACATGAATGAAAAAGATGCGGGTAAATGTCTCAAAAGGAGAAAATCGCTGATCAATCATATCCAAACAATTTTCAAATAATGTCAGTTGTTTTTGTATATAGTGGATGCCATGCTCCATGCGGCGATATGCACTACTATACACATCCCTGGAAAAAAAAAAGGTTTTTAACAGTTTAGAAATACTTTTGATACATGCATTAAATAGTTGTACTTGTCAGATATGTAATTATGCAGATTTCTATATAAGTTGTATTCTGAATGATTTGTCACATGTCTGCTCTAAAATTATGTGGAGCCAGCTTTATGACTGTGCAGCCAAGCAGAACCTTGACGTTGTAGTTATAAATGTAACATTTTATCCCCTCAGCTAAACAATTCAAATTGCCAGCCACTTGAAGTCGTGTCTCGCTTAATCGACCACAAATTCAAATTTAATAGCTTTGTGATGTCATCACAGTGTATATAAATGTCGCCGATTTACCCTTTTCAGTGCGGCATCGACTTTGTCAGATTCTGACGTGTGAAGTCGATCCCGGCACTGAAAGAGTCAGTGAAATATTTAAAATTGCCGTAGACCCATATCATCGGTATTCTGTGAAACGCGGTAAAAACAAGGTTATATAACACCCCCAGGGCCCTCCCCCATACTTCATTCTGTGAAACGCGGTGACGTCACTCGGTGAAAACAAGGTTATATAAGAACCACCCCACATACTTCATTGTATTAGCCAGATCGGTGAAAACAAAGGAGGTCGAGGTCATTGAGTTTCACAGAATTCAAATGAATCGGAAAGAGCCATGACTAACTAGGAGATTTATGATGATTTCAAATTGAACAAGAAACCATTAGTCTTTTAGTTTATGTAAAATTATTTCAGTGCTTTAACCCTTTGAACCCTGAATTTACCATAGTCATCTTCATCCACTACAAGCCGCGAATCGCTGTCGCAATTCTCGACTTGTAGTGGATGAAGATGACTTGATGTGGTTTAAAAATTAAAGAAAATTGCCATGTATTGGTAAACCAGTTTCATGGAAATTTTCGTTCAAAACCTCTTGGTTGTAGGAAAATGATGTCTGTTTTAAGGGATGTAAAAAGATGCTTTAATGCATCGTGGGGACTTAACCCTTTTAAGCCTGAATTTACCATTGTCATCTTCATCCATTACAAGCCGCGAATTGCTATCGCAATTCTCGACTTGTAATGCATGAAGATGATTTGATTTTGTTTAAAAATTAAAGAATATTGCCATGTATTGGTAAACCAGTTTCATGAAAATTTTCGTTCTAAACCTCTTGGTAGTAGAAAAATGATGTCTGTTTTAAGGGATGTAAAATGATGCTTTAATGCATCGTGGGGACTTAACCCTTTCAACCCTGGATTTACCATTGTCCTCTTCATCCATTACAAACCACGAATTGCTGTCGCAATTCTCGATTTGTAATGCATGAAGATGATTTGATGTGATTTAAAAATTAAAGAAAATTGCCATGTATTGGTAAACCAGTTTCATGGAAATTTTCGTTCTAAACCTCTTGGTTGTAGAAAAATGGTGTCTGTTTTAAGGGATGTAAAATGATGTTTTAATGCATCGTGGGGGCTCAAAGGGTTAAGAGTTAGGACCACTTAAATAAGGTGAAACTCTGCTAAAATCTCAGATATCCCAGTCGCCACGGTATCCTGGGATATCTTTGTAGAACATCAGATCGTAACACGCAGATTATATCTGAATGGGAGATTTGCTGTGTGAATCCAAGAATCTTAATTATATTGTAATAGATAAGAAGTCTTTTACAACATAATTAGTATGATGGCTGTTTGTCTGAAAAATATAAATAATTTTTACACATCGCGACCCACAGCTTGATAATAATAATAATAATGAAATGTTTTAATATAGCGCAGTTCCAGTCAGTGAGTCTGCTCAGTGCGCTCAAGGCTTTGCAGAATTTAAGTTTGTTAAAAGTTTTAACTCGATATCTTCTGGTTAAGAATTACAATTTGATAATGTAGCGTTTTACGAGTTAAAATGAATTGGTTTGGTTTTAAATTATGTCGTTGTATATTAGTGGTGGTTTAATGTTGGGCCAGCGTCGCAGATGATGGTCCATCATTTACCCTTTAAGCCCCCACGATGCTTAAAAGCATCATTTTGCACCCCTGAAAACATACTTAATTTTCATACCACTGAGTGTTTTGGAACGAATATTTCCTTGAGACTTGTCTACCAATACATGGCAATTTTCTTTAATTTTTAACCACATCAAATCATCTTCATCCACTACAAGTCGAGAATTGCGACAGCAATTCGCGGCTTGTTGTGGATGAAGATGACAATGGTAAACTCAGGCCTGAAAGGGTTAAACCAGGATTTGTTCAATGTCCTGTGTCGTCTGACGTATAGATGTATAACATAATGGTCTGCCATGTACGTCATAATGCCGTCATGGGCTGTAGAGCAACCAATAAATATATATTATGGGGAAAACCAAATTGATATTGATCATGCAGTCTATTCATATTAATACTCGAATTAGTGTGCACAACGCTATATATTACAGGGTCCCATTTCACCCTCAACCCTTGAAGCGCTGATTTTTTGATGAAAATCATGGAGACCAAAGGGTTTTTTCAATTTGAAATCATCATAAATGTCCTAGTTAGCTCTTTCTGGCTCATTTGAATACCTATGTTATGGGTCTACGGCCATTATAAATATGTTTACTCTTACAGTGTGGGATCGACTTTAGTTGTTAGAATCTGTTCTGACGACTAAAGTCTATCCCCACACTGTGAGAGTTAAGGCGCTAAATCATGGAATTGACCCCCCCCCCCCCCCTCACCTGAAGTTGTGACTCACTTGTAGATATTTCCAAGACATTGAGTTATTGGCTGGAAATAGCAAGAAATGTATCTATATTAAAGTTCTTGGAAACATGTCGCGTGTCTAAAATCTTCACCTGGCGTGAATTAGAGGGACGTTTACGGGCCATTATCTAGTTTTATTCATGGTTGGTAAAAAATCTAAACTTGACTGGTGTAATAACTAAACCAGACGTCTAAATTATGTCATTCATCCAGTCTGGTACAGGCCACAAATATGTAGGAATGACAAACGCTGTTATTAGCCTTTCCGGGGGGGGGGGGGGGGATAAAGTTAAGTTTTGGATGATTTCAAATTAAAACAAACCTCCTTTGGTTTTCATGGTTTATTATAAACCATGGAAACCAAAGGAGTTTTTTTTAATTTGAAATCATTGTTGTGATGTTGGAAACGCCGAACTAGGTGCCTGGCGTACATGATAAGGTGCTCCTTATGATAGTTGGCGCCATGCCCCTTTTGAATCCTAGATGAAACACTGAGTTTATACAGAAATATTTCAGCGTTGTAAGGGTTAAAACAGCTGGGACACGAGACACGACGCCCTCATTGACATGTTCGCTCAGCCGGATTTTACTGTACCCCCTCCCTTCCAGCCTGACTCAACATTATGTTGTGGTGGACATTGACTTATCACCCATCACGTATTTATAAGTCAACTCATCGATAATATGAAGTCAATACCAGCTCTTCACTTCTACAGACTGTCTGAAGTATCTTCAGGCAGTAGCTGCAGGCATTGTAACCCTTGTGACGCTACAAGAATAAAACTCCTCACGAAAAGCGTTTCAATAATTCAGCAATTTACTTACATATAACCCCTGCTCTGTTGAATTGTTCGTTCTATTTTTTATTCGTTTGAATTCGGAGTTGCTGTTGCATTTTAATGTTTCAAATGAAGAAAAAATAAATTATTTAATTGATGTAGACATCGCCCAAATTAAAATATTTGATCACCTGATTACCATATATTACAGTTTCTGTGATATTGTCTTTACTTTAAAACTTGACCTACCATTGACAGTTATATAGATATGTGCTCAGCTAAGATCTGCTAAGACGTACCATTGACAGCTATATAGATATCTGCTCAGCTAAAATCTGCTAAGACCTACCTGGGTAGATCAATGGTTAACCCTTAAAGCGCCATAGTATTTAACCCTTGCCCTGCTAAATTGCTTCAATTGTATTTTTCGTCATTTGAAGCTGGAATTGCTAACGCAAATTTCCAGCTTCAAATGACGAAAAATATTACTATTTATGAAAAATAGACATGTCTAAAATTAAATTATTGGATCAACTAAGCATCTACTAAAAACTATTTTATCAAAATTAGGTGATATTTGTATTGATCTAAAACATCCTTAACCCCGTGTATATCCGGGCATAGCAGGACAAAGGTTAATTTAATGTTTTACCGCGATCCACAACTTCAAGAATGGAGAAAATTCTGATATCTGTACAATTCGAATCAAAATATATCTCAATAATCTTGTAAATGTAATGTTTTTTTCTCTGACAAATTTTGTTTGGGAAGAACAAACACAGAGACTGAACGGCTATAATGCCGAACAAAGGCAAAAGGCATTACCTGCTTACTTTACGAGTAACATTGAGTAAGCAGATACTGCATTTTGGCTTTGCAGGGCAGTATGGACGTGATTATCACTTTAAAGGTTTAAACAACTGCAGTGTCCTGTTGGCTCTGATATATAACCGTGAAACCTAGGGTATTCCCCTCACGCTACTTAGATTATCTACTATGACGTCACCTCGCATCCTATCGTCGAAACACGGCGATATCTGGTTTTATCAGTTTCACATTGTGACTTAGATTTTGAGGCCAATTTATATGACTTATGGAAGCATTTGAAATAAGCTATGGATTTTTTTTTCAGTTCAATAAATATATCATTATTCAGATAAAAATACAGCTGTAAAGCCTCAAGATATAACGAGCATTGGTTCAGTAACTCGTGTTTTATGTGGACGATTCTTGTCTTTTAGCCTTTATCGTGTTGTGACCGTCATTAGATGTCAGAATGTCAGAATCTGACGTCTAATGTCGGTAAACACACTGAAAGAATTAAAAATGTATAATGGCCGCAGACCGTGAGGATAGGTATTCAAATGATGCGCAAAGAGTAAACTTAGACTTTTATAATCATTTCAAATGGAGAAAAAACCCTTTGATCTTCGTGGTTTATGCAAAAATATTCCAGCGCTTCAAGGGTTTACATCTAAGTATTATTCATGATCTCCACACAACATTAACAACCCCCCCCCCCCCCCCCCACAGCATTCAGGATATCATGCCAATGCTGTTTAACTGTAGATTATTTTAAATAGTTCTCATGCATATTTCATTTAACCTGTGCTTGTTTTAGTACATAATGTCGTTTGATTTTAACATGTTTAGGTTAACTTAGCATGCATATTTTACCGAGCTAATCCTGTTGTATATAGTCTTGTACATATGTTCATTTTAAATGACGCATAAGTCTGCATAGACTTACCGTCGTCAATAAATATCTATCTATCTATCAGGATAATGTCCACATATCACCGTAAGGTCACTATGTTTTTTCTGTTTTAGATGAGCGCGCGAAGTAGGTTTAGGCCGCGCATTAACAAAAAAAATGTTTTGCTCTCCACCCAGCGCGCGCGTTGGATTGTTGCCGTTTTTCGAGAAAAAAACAGTTATTTTTGTGAGATGAAAAAAATCGAAAAAAAAACGAGAAATAAAACATAGTGACCTTTAAGGAGACACTATTTTTGCGGTGGTTTGACACAGCGATTATATCACTCACTTCTCATATTAAACAGTTAGCACGCGGCATGATGTTGGGATAATGCTCGGCGGTGGGCCAACATGTAATTGGCCAGCATCATGTCAATACCTCGTGCTCACTGGGCTTGTACGTGAACTTGCTTTATTTCAAGGATATTCTATGTTCTCGTTAAAGACTCACTGATGGGTGGCATTAAAGCATCATTTCACATCCCTGGAAACAGACCTAATTTTCCAACAACTAGGGATTTTAAAATGAAAATTTACATGATATTGGTTTACCAATACTTGACAATTTTCTTGAAATTTTCACCCACTGTCATCTTCATCCACGCTCCACTATTCATAGTAATTAATACTGTGACATAATGGGAATATTGTTTTATTGGTGCGATATAGACTGCAGCTCATAGTGAAAGTCACCACGTAGTGTTATCCCTTAATTAGAAGCGCTCAGCGCCACTCTATATATAATAGTAGTTTTTATCTGTCTTATTATCGGGCCTACAGGTTAACCCTTAGAGCACTGAGCCCAGAAATTTAAATTTTCAGCCTCTTGAAGTTGTGTCTCGCTACCGCGATCCACAACTTCAAGTGACTAAAAATTAGTTTAATTTGCAAAATCTAGGTTGAAATGTATATGATTATCATAGATTTGAAACTTATTTAATTTTTAAAACCTGGCTATACAAGACAATTAAAAGATGAAAAAGCAATACTATAGTCAACTGTAGTCGACATCAGTGTGCTAAGGGTTAACCCTTTCAGGCCTGAATTTACCATTGTCATCTTCACTACAAACCGCGAATTGCTGTCGCAATTCTCGACTTGTAGTGGATGAAGATGTCAGTGCATGGGTGAAAAATTCAAGAAAATTATCAAGTATTGGTGAACCATTATCTTGTAAATTTTCATTCTAAAATCCCTAGTTGTAGGAAAATTATGTCTGTTTTCAGGGATGTAAAATGACGCTTTAATGCATCGTGAGGGTTCAAAGGGTTAAATCGCAGTTATTGCGTGTGTTAAGCCTTACAGTGACTAAAGTCGATCCCCGCACTGTGAGAGATAACATAATTTATAATGGCCGTAGACCCATAACACAGGTATTCAAATGAAGCGGAAAGAGATAACTAAGACATTTATGATGATTTCAAATTGAATGAAAAAAACACATTTGTTCTCCATGATTTATAAAGATAATAATTGCGCGTTTTAAGAGTTATAACTTAACATGTTGTGTTTGTTAGGAATAAGGCAGACACCGTGACGGTGATGTTGTGGTCACGTCACGAGCTGGTGACTATTAATAACTAGAGATGTGGCCTGTGACGGCGTGACCAGCCTGTCATCACACTGTGATCACCCGGCTCGTGTCAGTACATAGGCACATACAACAGGGATAACAAGACGTGATCAGCTGACTGGTATCGTGACAGCGTGATTAGCCTGTCATCACAGTGTGATCACACGGAGCGTTTCAGTACACCCGGCACATACCAGTGAGATATCAGGCCTGATCAGCTGACTACCCTAGCAAACACAGCACCCTCACCCTGAGTTGGCGTAATCTGGTAATAGTGAGTCAAGATACATGTATACAGATCACGTCTGGTTTACTAAGGATCATCTAAATTGTTCTTCTTGCAAATTATTTTGACGCGTCTATGTCTTTTAATGATAAGATAATTGAGACAATGTTAACAATGGCTGTTAAAGTTTGGTTTTAAAGGGATTGTATTATGTTGAGTTTTAGAAATAAATGTCTATAAAGTTCTATATCCTACTGATCTTAACTAAAAATATAATAGATTTTCCCCTCTTTAATTGTGGGTAAGAATTAAATTCTGTAACTTAGAGCTTTACAGACATTTATTTTCTCAAACTTGACATGTCAAGTTTGAGAAAATAAATGTCTGTAAAGTTCTATATCCTACTGATCCTAACTAAAAATATAAAAGATTTCCCCCTCTTTAATTGTGGGTAAGAATTAAATTCTGTAACTCAGAGCTTTCAGGGTTGAGACTGACGAAATTAATTTGATTAATTGTCAAGCTGTAACGGGATATCATATCATATATTAGATTACTATAAACCTCCATCACATCGCCCATTTAGTGACTTTTGACCTTGGGCCTTCGTATAGTCTCAAGTAGGTCTACTTCATTATTTGTTCATATTGTCATAACACAGTTCAAGTCATTCTTTGTTGTGTATCTCATATGAGCTGACTGTACAACGTTTTTCCAATAGTTGTCATTTCACAGACGCTGGGTCGCAGTGAATGGTCCCATATGCCTTAACAGTTTATGTTTTTAAATTGTATTAGCCTACTGTATTATGACGTATGTTTCAAAGTTTTTGCTGTATACGTGTCTTATGACGTAGTGTTCTTGGTGAATTTTACAGTGTGGTGACAAATTTAGGTTATTGTTGTATTACTGTGCTATGACGTCACACAGTACTATAACCCTTTACTTCTAGTATGACGTCACTATTCACCGTATTGTTGAATAACCTGAGCACTGACTGCCCTGGAAAAGGGGGAATTGTTAACCTGACCTCATCCTCATTATGTTTTTCGGTTCGTTCTATATTTTGTTAAAAAGTAGGTTGAAAAAACTTAAATTGCGATCAGCCAATATGAGAGAAGCTTGCAAAATAAGCCGAAGTGAAACTGGCCAATCATAACCTGTGATTTATAGACCTGTGGCCCATACCATTGAGAATCTTGAAATTAAAATTATCTTTAGTGTGATGATCATGTAGGCCTACCCCAGTTTCTGATATTTTTCAGGCCGTTGTTCAAGCTGACTGCTGTATACTTTAAAGTGACACCAGTGTTATGACGTCACAGTCACCGCATATACATCACACCTCTTCTGATTGTGCCACATCTCACTAAACACGACACGCTCAACTAATGTTGGTTTAATGGCGGGCCAACGTCGTAGACGGTGGCCCAACATTAAACCATCATTACATTTAGGTCAACATCTTCCCAATAAACACTAGGCATTTAACCAAGATAAACATATTTATTTCACAAATTTGGATTACCCAGGTAGCAACGAGAACCAGTCGGAGGGCTCTCCAATTCCTAGAAAGGACATACAATATACATACATAACACACTGGACGTTACAGCAGCTATACCAATGCTGTTTTAATGTCGGGCCAGCGTTGTAGACAATGCAGCAATATTAAAACAGCATTGTTTTAATGCCTCGTGTTTGTTGTGTTGTTTGTTTAGGCTTGTGAATGCCATATATCAAGTTCTGATAACAAGCTAAATCAACCAACAATGGCTTAATGCTGGGTCAATGTTGTATATGCCGGCCCGGCATTCATTCAGCATTGTTCAGATGATTTGTTGAGCTAGTTATATACGGTAAGCACTGTACTGGAACTATATAAACAGGGCAGAGTTCTGGAGACTTACAGCGAGCACTGTACCTTGACCCAATGTTGGGTTAATGATGGGCCAGCGTTGCAGACGGTGGCCCATCATCGAACTGTCACTATGTCATTATCACATGTTTCTCTGTAGTGTTCAAGTCACAGTGACACAGCATGGAATCTTAGCCTGTTTGTCGTATATTGAGGGTCATTTGTTACCGTCATTTAACCTTTTCACTATCATACATGACGGAAATTTCCGTCGTCATTCGTCAATGAACGTAACCATAAAATGACACAAATTTTCGTCAAATATATACTACATTTATGTATTTTTCGTCATTTGAAGCTGGAAATTGCGTTAGCAATTCCAACTTCAAATGACGAAAAATAGAACTACTACACCAGTATATCTGGATCCTGGCATGCACTCCGGCCTGGAAGTCAAAGGGTTAAGACCCTTTACAACGCTGAATTATTTTTGTACAAATGATGGAGACCAAAGTTTTTTCAAATTTTATATCATCATGAATGTCTTAGGTGGCTCTTTCTGTTTCATTTCTGTCTGTTTCGTTTGAATACCTATGATATGGGTCTACGGCCATTATAAACATTTTTACTCTTAGTTACATTACGAGGTTCGACTTTATACGTCAGAATCTGACGTCTTAGACGTCAGATTTCGACGTATAAAGACGGTCCCCGCACTGAAAGAATTAAAATATGGCTGTATACGCACAACTTAGGTATTTAACCCTTTCAAGCCTGACTTTACATTGTCATTTTCATCCACTACAAGCCGCGAATTGCTGTCACAATTCTCGACTTATAGTGGATGGAGATGATTTAAATAGGGTGAAAAGAGAATTACCATGTATTAGTAAACCAGTTTTATGGAAATTTTATTCAAAAACCCTTAGTTGTAGGAAAATTAAGTACGTGTGTTTTCAGGGATGTAAAATGATGCTTTAATGCATCGTGAGGTCTTAAAGGGTTAGAGGAAGCTGAGAGAGCTATAAGACACCAAGATGATTTCAAATTCACCCAAACTCTTTGATCTCTTTGATTATATAAAAGAAATAGCCCAGCTCTTAAAGGGTTAACCCCGGGAAGTCGCTTAGTCGTGCTGGTAATGTATGGTACTGTCTTCACACACAGAACTCCCTGTTTACACAACAAATAACATGTGTGCACGGCCTTGAATATAGACACTCCTGTAGTGTATTATAAAGGTCAAGGCATACCATTATCTTCTGACGATGTATTGTTGTCAAAGAATTATATTCGTTTCAATAAAATAAATATTTAGCCAAGCGGTATTACGTTACCTGTGCATTACACATGTATTAACCCTTTAACCGCCAAAGTCTTCAATCTGAATTTTCACCCACTTGAAGTTATGTCTCGCTGACGCAATCCACAACTACAAATGAGCGAAAATTATTCAGATTTGACAAAATGGAGGTCAACTGTTTTCAAATATTGCTGATTGATGTCACATTTTATCTTTAGCATGTTTAAAAGGTGGTACCTAACTCTTACAGCGCGGGGATCGACTTTAGTCGACAGAATCTGACGTCTAAATTCGATCCCCGCGCTGTAAGAGCAAAAATATTTATAACTGTCGTAGACCCATGACATAGGTATTCAAATGATTCAGAAAGAGCCAACGAAGTCATTTATGAAGATTTTAAATTGAAAAAAACTTAATTTGGTTGCGATGTTTTTTACAAATTTATTCAGCGCTTTAAAGGTTAACGTGCTAATAAAAATAAAAAACCGAATATATGCGGCACCGGCGGTTGAAGGGTTAACACATTCTATATCATGCATTAATCCTTCAGTCGCTATTAGTATGTGCGTCCTAGTGGTTGAATTTAATAAATTCATTTAATCAAATTTGTACTCATAAATGGTGATAGCGCAGTACAACTGTTTGTGGCAGAACACTTTCCGCCAACGATCACTTACATCTTGAAGCCGCCACCCTGACACTGTCAAAGGAGTTCTCCACATGTCCTTGCAATATTAGCAGCAATAATATCAACAACAAACCTCGATTTTGTGGTTTACAGCGCTGCTGCAGCCCTGCGGTTGGACATTGACACGCTATAGCGAGGGGTGCAATCCCTACTGAGGCATACCTTTTGGTGCCGCATACCGATTGATGTCTGTGTCAAAGCAGGAGACTGATGTTTCCGAGCACCCAATTATTTTGAAGTTGGAAATTCCGTTAACAATTATATCTTTAAAATCATGATCGGTTAATCCAATTATTCAATTTGGTGAATGTCTATTCATTTACAAATGAAAATACTTTTCGCAATCTGAAGCTGGAAATTGAGTCAGTAATTGAGTTTCAAATTACTTAAAATAGATCTTAAGAAAACAGTTCAGTGGCACAATGGACCTGGGTTAATTATTGTCTGTTACTGTGAGTTTTATTTGACCTTTACATCCTAGCGTTTAATTACTGTGTGTTCAGTTAGTTCTAACATCACAGTGAGTCTTTCAATTATTTCTTATATATCAGTTTTTTTAATAGTTTGTGTTTCTGTGTGTTTTAGGGTAGAAACATGCCGGCGGCGAGCAGTAGTCAGTCTACAAGCAGCCAGGGGAGCACAGGATGCGAACAGCTCAGTAAAACAAACCTATATATCCGCGGCTTGACCCCCAATACAACAGACAAGGACCTATACAACCTATGTCATGCGTAAGTAACGAAATGACCCCTAAAGTAATGAGATGACCCCTAATACAACAGACAAGGACCTGTACATGTATACTCTGTCATGCGTAAGTAACGAAATGACCCTTAAAGTAACGAAATTACCCCTAATACAACACTGTACAGACAAGGACCTGTACAACCTCTGTCATGCGTAAGTAACGAAATGACCCCTAATACAACAGACAAAGACATATACAACTTCTGTCATGTGTAATTAACATAATGACCCCTAATAAAACAAAAAAAGGACCTATACAACCTCTGTTATGCGTAATTAACGAAATGACCCACAATACAACAGACAAGGAGCTATACAACCTCTGTCATGCGTAAGTAACGAAATGACTCGTAATACACTACACACGGACCTATACAACCTCTGCCACGAGTAAGTGACGAAATGACCCCTAATACAACAGACAATGACCTCTACAAACTCTGTCATGCGTAAGTAACGAAATGACTCATAATACAACAGACAAGGACCTCTACAACCTCCGTCATGAGTAAGTAATATATATCTGACATAACGAAATGACCTTTAATATAACGGACAAGGACCTATGCAACCTCTGTCATGCTTATTCTGTAAGTAACGAAATGACTCCTAATGCAACAGACACAGACTTGTATAATTGAATACAAATCTATTTTATTTAGTGTTTCGGACTAACTTTCCATTTTAATTTTGAGAATTATTGGTCACCAAGAGGATGTTTATACAAATTTCCTGCTGTTTGCTTCTTACCCATAACTTAATCTCACCATTGATTTCCTTGTTCTCTAGACTTCTCTCTTCATGTCTATTATTCACCTTCTACTACTGCTAAACTGCTTTATAAATAATAAGGAAATTATGGTACCAAGTCTACCTTCAAATGATTACTCCCTTAATAAAACTCAATACAGAATCTGGCAAGGAATTGTATAAGGTTTTTGGCTGGTGTTTTAGTCGTGTTTCTGTCTGTTTTATCTATAGATATGTGTTTGTTTTAGGTATGGTAAGATCATCTCTACAAAAGCCATCATAGACCAGAACTCAACCAAGTGTAAAGGTAAGTCACTGAATGTAATATTAAGTCACCGAAGTCATGAAAAGTCCTTGAGAGAAATGACAAGTCATAATAAGTCACTGAGAATCATAACAAGTCACATAATCTGATAATTTAAATTTTCACCCACCTGAAGTTGTGTCTCGCTACCTCCCACAACTTCAAGTGGCTGAAAATTACTCATATTTGTTTTAATTTGAGACCAAACATTTGCAAATCTTGATGCTTAAACACACCCAATATCAGTGATTCAATCCGCTAATAAACAGAATAAAAAGACTAGTCGCGCTTAGTCTGTCAAGAGTTAATTTATCGCGCCAGCAGGATCAGGAGCACAGCTTTTATAATGCCAATAATTACAGTCTGTGTATGGCGTACAGAGTTTGTCACCATTTAAACCCTCACGATGTATTAAAGCATCATTTTCCATCCCTGGAAACAAGACTTAATTTTCCTACAACTAGGGTTTTTTGTATGAAAATTTACATGAAACTGGCTTACTAATAGTTATACATGGTGAATTTCTTAAATTTTTCACCCTCTTCAAATCATCTTCATCCACAAGTCGAGAATTGCGACGGCAATTCGCGGCTTGTAGTGGATGAAGATGACAATGTGAAATTTAGGGTTCAAAGGGTTAAACATACCTAATATCAGTGATTTAATCCTCTGATAAAACAGAATAAAAAGGCTAGTCGCGCTTAGTCTGCCAAGAGTTAATTTATCGCGCCAGCAGGATCAGGAGCACAGCTTTTATAATGCCAATAATTACAGTCTGTGTATGGCGTACAGATCTTGTCACCCTTTAAACCCTCACGATGCATTAAAGCATCATTTTACATCCCTGGAAACAAGACTTAATTTCCCTACAACTAGGGTTTTTTGAATTAATATTTCCATGAAACTGGTTTAATAATACATGGAAATTTTCTTTAATTTGTCACCTAATTCAAGTCCTCTTCATTCACTACAAGTCGAGAATTTCAAAAGCAATTCGCGGCTTGTAGTGGATGAAGATGACAATGTAAAGTCAGGCTTGAATGGGTTAAGAACTAGACAACTGTGGAGAGCAGAATATCTGAGACCTCACCCAGGATTCATTGATCTCTGTCTGGGCTCTACCTGTGTAAACCAGGTATCTATCGATTACAACAACTCCTTATACAAGCACAGCATGACAAAGACATACCATCTGGGCGTAACTCATACCATAGACCGTGGAGAGTCAGACCAAATGGTTATTTCAATTTGAAATCATCATGATGTCTTAGTCAGCTCCTTCCGCTTCATTTGAATACCTATGTTATGGGTCTATGGTCATTATACTATTCTACTCTTTTCAGTGGCGGTGATCCACTTTAGACGTCAGATCAGATTATGACGTCTAAAGACGGTCCCCGCGCTGAAAGGGTTAAAGCGCTAGGTTATCTAATTTAATCTAATAACTTATCGCTAACTCAAGTTTTCATTTTTTATCCACTTAATGTTGTCTCGCTACCACAACTCACAACTTCAAATGAGTAAAAATTACTTACAATAAAGGGACACCCCTTGGGATGAGTCATTTTCAATGTTGTCAATTTTGAAAATTTAACTTATATGAAGCTATATAGCCTACTGATCTGAACTAAAAATACAAAAAGTCAAAAAACAATTTTAAAGCACCGAAAAAGAGTGAAATAGTTATATTTCCAGGTCGTTATTGCCATGTAAACAAAACAAGTCAGCAATATACAGCACTTCACACCACATATTCCCACGTCTTGGCCGAGGAGATCAAAGCAATCGCCGCTAATTGGTGTCCGATTGGTGTCTTATAGTCAGGACATGAGGTGATACACCTGCAACACTGATTGTCTGCCCAACGCTGGGCCGACGGCATCAACATGTGGCCCAGTGCTGTAGGAACATTCAATCGTCCTTCAGCATGTGTTTAGGTGTACAAATAGTTTGTTTGGGTTTTAAGCGGTTTCATAGAAATATTAATAAGAAATATTTTTAAAAATCTAAAAACTCTGAAAAAAATAAAATCTTGATCTGGGGGATACAATAGTTCATTACAAAACTAAAAACGGAAATTGAAGTCATCCCAAGGGGCTGCTTTAATTGTAGAATTTGAATAATAAATCAAATATGTGTTTCTAGCAATTTAATGGTCATTTCTCCTTCCAATTTTCTTGATTAAAGGAAAAAAATGCACTGAAATTGAAAACGGCTATAGAGTGAGTTAAAACCCTTTCAGTGCGGGGACTTTCTTTAGATGTCAAGATCTGACGTCTGAAGAATTACAACATTTATAATGACCTGTAGACCCATAAAACAGGTATTCAAATGAAGCGGAAAGAGCTAAGTAAGACATTTATAAAGATTTAAAACTAAAAAAACCCTTTAATCTCCGTCGTTTATACACAAATATTTCCGCGCTATAATTGTTAATTGTACTGATTGATAGAGGGCGGGGTACAGGGTTAGTGTGAGAAACATGTCATCATGGATGTGTTTATCACCCACTGTCAGCCATTATTACCCACTGTCAACCACATTGTACGTGAAATAAACAGTAGCCAACCCCAGGGGTATGTACAGAGTCACACTGATGGGCTACTACGTAATAATAATAGCGTGTGGCCCTCATGGTTAAAAAAATTATATACAAAACATGAACAAATTTATCATGTTGCATAGTACAGAGATATGGATATATATTATCTTAATTGTCTTTTTTAAAAAGTCACATGGTAGTATGCTGTGGTTGATGCAAATATAACAACTACGTCTTTATGTAATTATTATATATCATTTGCTATGAAATTAATCTCTTTGAAAATATGAGCTTATGACGCATATATACATAATATAGTAGCATTTAATATGAGCTTATGACGCATATACTTCACCACATTTCAACCCTTGCAACTACAACTCTGAAATATTTTGTATGAACCATTGAGACCAAAAGTAATTTTCAATTTAAAATCATCATATTAACGTGTCTTAGTTAGCTATTTCCTCTTCATTTGAATACCTATGTTATGGGTCTATGGCCATTATAAATATTTAAAGTCGGTTCCTGCGCTCAAAGGGTTTAGGGATTTCTGAATAATTTGTCAGTCACATTGCGTCTCTAGCATGTAAAAGGTTAAGTTGTATCTGAATCAGTTGTCAGCCCTATCCCTGATATAGCCGGGCGTCTGTATCGTCTCTAGCATGTAAAAGGTTAGTTGTATCTGAATCAGTTGTCAGCCCTTTCCCTGATATAGCCGGGCGTCTGTATCGTCTCTAGCATGTAAAAGGTTAGTTGTATCTGAATCAGTTGTCAGCCCTATCCCTGATATAGCCGAGCGTCTGTATCGTCTCTAGCATGTAAAAGGTTAAGTTGTATCTGAATCAGTTGTCAGCCCTATCCATGATATAGCCGAGCGTCTGTATCGTCTCTAGCATGTAAAAGGTTAAGTTGTATCTGAATCAGTTGTCAGCCCTATCCATGATATAGCCGGGCGTCGCCGTGTATCGTCAGATTCACTGATAAGCCCTCCCTTATCACTTCATTACATCTATATCTCTTGTATCAGACATAGACTGTACACCATATAACCTTGGTTACAGCTATATCTGGACCGTGTAGACGGTAGTTTTCATTAGAATCTATTTCTAACATAGTCTAGTATTGTGAAGTAGTGGACTAAAGTGGCACTCCGCTACTGGTATGTCTAGACCATGTAGACGGCTAGTTTTTATTACAATCTATTTCTAACATACAGTCTAATCTTGTGAAGTAGAGGACTACAGTGCCACTCCGCTACTTCTTAAACCCTTTCAGTGCGGGGATCAACTTTTGACGTCAGAATCTGACGTCTGTAGATGTCAGATTCTGACATCAAAAGTTGGTCCCCGCACTGAAAAAATTAAAATATTTATAATGGCTGTGGACCCATAACATAGGTATTCAAATGAAGCGGAAAGATAAGACATTTATGATGATTACAAATTGAAACAAACCCTTTGGTCTCCATGGTTTATATAAAAAATAGTTCAGCGCTGTATGGTTAACCCTTAAAACGCTAAATTATAGAATTTAAATTTTCACCCACTTGAAGTCGTGCCTCGCTACCGCGATCCACAAAAGTGGATGAAGATTACTCACATTTGTTCGATTTGGAACAAACACTTACAAATATCAATGTTTAAACACTCATTTCATTCTCAATAACTTAAATCAGATTAGAAACGGACATGTCCCAGTCATATGAAACCATCTTTAAATATGGCAGCTTTTGAAATGTGAAATTTGTCCCAGCAAACAAGGTACATTAACCCCAAAGCGCTATATTGAATAATTTAAATTTTCACCTACTTGTAGTTGTGTCTCGCTACCGCGACCCACAACTACAAGCGCCTGAAAATTACTCATATTTGTTTAACCCTTTAAGCGCCGGTGTCGCATATATTCGGTTTTCATTTTTTTTATTAGCACATTGAGTACCACATGTTAAAGATAAAATGTGACATTACCCATCAAGATTTGAAAAGAGTTGACCTCCATTTTGTCAAATCTGAATAATTTTCACTCACTTGAAGTTGTGGATCGCGTCAGCGAGACACAACTTCAAGTGGGTAAAAATTCATATTGAATAATTTGGCGGTTAATTGGTTAATTTGAGAGCAAACATTTGCAAATCTTGATGTTTCGTTCCCAATAACAGTGATTTAATCGGCTGATAAGGCAGATTCAAAACGACTATAATTGTGCTAATAAAAATACAGATTGAAAACGACTGTGGTCGTACTTAGCGATGAAAGGGTTAAGCCGATGTTGCATTCACCCTTTAAGCCC
The DNA here is from genome assembly GCA_964017125.1 of Flabesymbios commensalis. Taxonomy (NCBI): domain Eukaryota; kingdom Metazoa; phylum Annelida; class Polychaeta; order Terebellida; family Flabelligeridae; genus Flabesymbios; species Flabesymbios commensalis. The sequence goes on along the minus strand of OZ024910.1, from coordinate 5,225,178 downwards.
GCACAATGCTTTAAAGCATCGTTTTACACCAAATGTTTTTTTACAGCTAACTGTTTTTGAATGAAAATTTCGATGAAATTGTTCTACGAATACATGTAATTTTCTTCAATTTTTCACCCACATCAAATCATCTTCATCCACTACAAGTCGAGATTCGCGGCTTGTAGTGGATGAAGATTACAATGGTAAATTCAGGCTTGAAAGGGTTAATGATTTCACTCTAACCACGACTCAAGTCGTTTTTCAATAATTGTTATCATATAAAATACTATATATGGATCACAGAAGCTAGTTCAAGTTTAAAACGTTTGATAACAATCGAACTGCTCTACCACTGTGTTGATGTTTGCAGCTATGTGACGTATATTTGTATCTAAGATATTGATGATGATTTCAAATTGAAAAACCCATTTGGTCTTCATGGTATTATAGCGTTGTAGGGGTCAAATAGGGCTGGGACTGAGACTCAACAAGAACCAACCGGACGTCTCTTGTAGAATGTAGAATATCTGTGCACTGGACGGCTTCTACAGTGCATCACACATTGACCCCCCCCCCCCCCCACACGCACATAAAAAATATAGCTTCAATGCCCGATATTGTTTTAATGTTGGGCCAGTATTGTGCTCGGTGCACGAACACCGTGTTTGATGTGGCTCGCTCTGATGTGACATGTTTTACACAGATGTCCCGGCAACGTTTTCCCGACTCTGGTTGAATGTTGGGCCAAAGCTGCAGACGTCGGGCCGCTCGTATTTCACACAGATGTGCCGCCCATGGTCAAAAGCTGTGATATGTTCCTGGTAGTTATTTTAACTCACGGGTTCTGTTGTCCCCTCCTCACCTAACATTAACTCATATCCTCCTTATTTGCACGTTAGGGAGCCACATTTCAATCACCGGGGGGGGGGGGGGGGGTGGTGAGTGTCCGGTTCGGCGGCGTGCTAAAAAATTGAAATTTTGTTACATGTTTATATAGAGCAGTTCTTGAAATACCGGTAAATTATTTATTTCATGCAGAGTCAGCACGAAATCATCTATTTCAAAAATACTCCAGAACTGCCACCCCCCGCAAATATTAAAGGTCTTTTTTTCGGATGTGATTTCTGACCCAATTTGACGCAATATGTTCAAATGACAAACATATTTTTAATAGACACCTCCCGAATTGTATTATTTAATTAAAGTAGCATCTATCAGAGAATATATTATTATTTTCACTGTCATTTTATTTGATTTGGATCTTTATTTAAAACCTATGCTAGTTCCACCTTATCCGACCAAAAGGCAGTAGAAAAGCTGCTAACTATGTAGACAACGCTAGCGCAGCTATTTTTTCATTACATCTTTCATAACACGTGGACTGCCAAAGATGTAGGGCCAAATCTAGCAAATACGACACTGACCCAATGTTGATTTAATGTTGGGCTAGCGTCGCTGACGGTGGACCCACATTAAATCGTAGTGATCTTTTATTTTACACTAATATGACCTTGTCCTCCCTAATTAAATTTCTGTATTACATTATATTCAGATATCCAATTTAGAAATATAGAACGGTGTGCTGAGTGTTATTTCAAGTATTAACAATACTGTAGAATGATCTACAAGGCAAATATTGACAGCATAGACATTCAAAAATGCTCAAAACATATCTGAAGTTTTGCATTCTATTTGGTATTAAAGAACATTTATAACCAATGAATCTATAGGGACCTATAGATTACTTGGTATAGCTAATGGAATATGCTAATTGTATGTTTGACGTAGGTTTATGTATCTCTAAGTTTAATATAAAATGTAAATGAGGAGAGATCACGAGGAATTAAGAGTTTTAAACGGGACGGGAAATGAGAAGTAATTGCTAGAGGAAGAGATTAATCAGTCAACTGACAGATATTATAATGCTCACCCTCTACAAATATTACCCAAGCGGAAAAGTAGACAGAGAAAATTACTTCCTGTGTGGGGGGAGGGGTGCCCGCAGCTGTAACAGCGTCAGCCAGGCTGTTACAGCTGCGGGCACCCCTCCCCAGTTAACAGAGCAATATGAACTGCACAGTGTACAATCACTAACAACTGTACATGCCCAAGGGAAACTATTGTCTCTGACTAAATGGGAAATAATCACTACCTTCGTATTTTTGTTAATGCTAATGTGGTTTTCGTTTACTGATGCAGTTGGCTATATGTAGGCCTAATTATTTTGCTGTACCCATCTCATTTTGTAGAAAATGTTAACCCTTATAGATCACTGAGCTATTCAATTAAAATTTTTAGTCACTTGAAAGAGTGTCTCGCTACCGCGATCCACAATTTTGAGTGACTAAAAACAAGTTTAATTTGCTAAATCTAGGTTAAAATGGATATCATTATGACAGATTTGAGACATATTTAATTTCAAAAACGTGGTTTTGCAAGAAAATTAAACCATGAGAAAACAATTCTATAGTCAACTGTGGTCGACATCAGTGTTCTAAGGGAATTAAAATTTGGTTGGGGTGGATCAAAATATAAATTCTTAGAATATTGAAATATAATTTTGTTTTCAGACCCCCAGTCTGAAATCATCTAATCACTGCCGTAATCTTCCTCTCTGAAAAATAATAAACCTCGTGAAATAAATATGTGTGGCCTAACTGACTACTGGTATACTGAGGTCCATATATGTTGGATGGCACATGAATCTAGTGAAGAACAGGACATCATGATGACCCAGCAATATTATATAACAACATTTTAGGGCCAGTAGTCACGATAATAACTATTCCAACACACAAACTTTTTGGAGGGGGGTGTCCTTAATAACTATTTCAACACACAACCTTTTTTTTGGAGGGGGGGGGGGTCCTTTATATTAGTTGATATGTTACTTGGAAATACCCATAAATATGTTTAAATACCAACAACACACAACCCGGACCAATGTTGGGCCAATGCCAACCTCACAATGTTTGACAGACTAAATAGTGTTTTGTTTAGAGCTACCAGTTCAATGAGTGTGGTGAAATACATGCAAATATAGAAAAAAAATGTATATCACTTGCAAAGAATTGTTAACCCTTTTGAACAATTTTTTTTTAAATCCAATTCTTCTCCTTCAAGTTTGTAGGACAAAAAAAATATTAAAATGTGATGAGCACTTAGTCTTAACCCCTAGAGCACTATCTCGACCAATCAGAAGCGTACGATTTATCGTAACTTGTACGAGAATACGGGCCCAGAGCTATTCAATTTAAATTTTCAGTCACTTGAATTTGTGTCTCGCTACCGCGACACACAACTCCAAGTGACTGAAAATTCCTGTTATTTGATAAATTTACGTCCTGATATATATCAGTGTTCCATGATTGAATGCATATTTTACTGCGAACAACTCGTTATCAGGGGTTATACAGGTGCTGATAAAAACACAGAATGTCTACTGCAGTCGACTTAGTTCTCTAAGGGTTAATGCTATTTGTTTGGTCAACTTATGATTTTGTCATCCAATGAAAACTGTTTTGCAACCTAAAGGGATCTGTCACACCTTGGCGATCAACGTCAATGATCGCGTGACGCTCGGAAAAATATTAAAAATTATTGGATAAAAATTATTGAAATCGCTGGCAATTGAAGGACTCTCATGATCCAGAATGATTGTCTAGCGTTCATAAACGCATGAGTAGCGATACAGTAACGCGATTGACGACTAAAAAACGCACATCACATAATTCTATCGCCAGCGATCACCAGCGACAGCCAGCGTGGGTGTAGCGCATGTGTAATGAATGTAGAACGCACTTGACGACTAGGGAGCGACTGCCAGCGTGTGCTCGACGTTCCACAACGCACAGTTACGATCACATGATAACCACGAGTTTTTACTACAGTATTTCATTGGTTTTAGTAGATTTCTAGCTGTAAATTTATCCTTTTAATATTTTGAGCTATGAGAGTTTATAATTGTTTGCTATAGGCTATTTTAAATTTGACATTTTCTCGTGTTAAAAGCCTATTTTTTATGGAAGAAGATTTTAAACATCTCATATTATTTGTGATCTGCTGATCACAATATTTTATAAATGCGCTGAACTTTTATAAAGATTGATACATTTGTAGATATGTATATAGTACAGCGATCGAGTAACGCTCTTCTAGCGTGTACAACGATCGAGTAACATTCCCCTAGCGTGTACACCGACTGAGTAACGTTCCCCTAGCGTGTACAATAATCGAGTACCGCTCCTCTAGCGTCTCCTCTTACACACTGGTGTGCATTAAAGGTTTTGAATCTGTTCAAAACTTTCAGCGTTCATCAGTGTTCATCTGCGATCAACAACGATCGCTAAACGCACACGGCGATAGCATAACGATGGTCTAGCGCTGGTCAGCGTTCGGCTGATTTTTTCGTGCGTTACGCGATCGTTGAGGCTGATCGCCAATGTGTGACAGGGTCTTAATGTTGTATATATATATGTTTTCGAACAAGTTTCAAACCCAGTAAAATGCCACTGAAATCAATTAAATTGTTTGTGATGATGCTCAGTTAATGAAATAATTATTTGTGGAAAGTGTCCATTTTTCATAAATATATTTTTGTCATTTGAAAATTGTGTCTGCTGGAATTCCAGCTTCAAATGAATGAAAAACAGAAGCAAATAATTCAGCAGCTCAATATAGAAGTTGGTACCAGATGAGGATATGTTAATCTGATGTCTTTATGTAATTCACCCTTTGATTGTTGCAGGTTATGGGTTTGTGGATTTTGACTCGCCACAAGCTGCGGAGGTGGCAGTCAAAGCTCTCCAGTCACAGGGTGTTCAGGCACAGATGGCTAAGGTATTCAATCAAAAACATATTTTGACCCTTAACCCTTATAAGTTATGAGCTCTTCAATTTAAATTTTTATTCGCTTGAAGTTGTATCTCGGTACCGCGATCGACAACTTCAAAGTCACAGAAAATTTATGTGATTTTTAAAACTCAAGTCCCAACTTATATCCCTGTTAAAAGATTTGAGGCATATTATATTTTAACAGTCGTGCTGCTGAATATCTTTTGTCATTTGCAGCTAGAATTCCTAACGCAATTTCAAGCTTCAAATAATTAAAAAAAAATAGAAATTGCAAATTGATTTTATTAATTTTATTTTTGTCATAAAAAAAACTGAAAATTCGACACTACCACAAAATGAGTTATCAACTTCAGTGATATGCCATTTGCTGAAAACTGTATATATGCGGGCAACACAAGGGTTATTAGACCGTATACCTTTATACGGGGCGGATAGAGGTTTCCAGTAGAAAAAAAAAAAGAATGTCTACTGTAGTCTAAATAAACTAAAGTCTGGTTAAAGTTATTTAACCCTTCTGCTGCTGTTCCGTACATATATACGATCTGAAACAAATTCCAAACCAAATTAATGTATCAATTCTTCAGTGATGGAAAATAATGCTTTAGTGCATCATGAGGGCTTTAACCCTTTCAGAGCAGAGACCGAAATCTGACGTCTAACAGACATAGAGGAATTACAAATTTATAATGGCCGTAGATACGTAACATAGGTATTCAAAAAAGTAAAAAGAGCTAACTAAGACATTTATGATGATTTCAAATTGAAAAAACCCCCTTTGGTCTCCATGGTTTAATCCTTTCAACGCCAAATTGTTTAATTGTAATTTTCACTCACTTGACGTTGTCTCGCTCACGAGATTGACAACCTCAATTGAATGAAAATGATTCAGATTTGACAAGAGGGAGGTTGCCTATTTTCAAATTTTGCTGATTGATGTCCTGCTGTTTTATCTTTAACATTTTTAAAAGATGGTATTTATTATGATAATTAAAAAATGAAAAACCGAATATAATCGGGACCGGCAGTTGAAGGGTTAACCTTTTCACTACCATACATGACGGAAATTTCCGTCGTCATTCGTCAATGAACGTAACCATAAAATGACACAAATTTTCGTCAAATATATACTACATTTATGTATTTTTCGTCATTTGAAGCTGGAAATTGCGTTAGCAATTCCAGCTTCAAATGACAAAAAATAGCACTCCTACACCAGTATATCTGGATCCTGGTATGCACCCCGGCCTGGAAGTCAAAGGGTTAAACAAAAATATTTCAGCGTTCTGAGGGTTAGCCTTCTGTGATCCATAATATTTATGAAAATATGACATTGTGATGTTTTAGCAACAAGAGCAGGACCCGACCAATCTGTACATCGCCAACCTGCCGATCCACCTGACGGAGAAGGACCTGGAATCCATGTACTCTCCGTTTGGTCAGGTGATCTCGACACGTATACTGAGGGACAGCACCGGGATCAGCCGAGGGGTCGGGTTCGCTCGCATGGAATCAAGAGAAAAGTGTGATAAAATCATACAGGCGTTTCACGGCAAAGTCCTAGCAGGTAACAAAAGTGATGCAGGCTTTATGTTTTCCTGGCTGAGAAAATTTAACTTCTGTATTTATTCTAATAAATGCCCATGTTACAAAACCCAGCACTCCCCTGATTTAAAAATATAATCCACGATCATAGTAAGCTAATTTTTCTATATAGCTATTAAGAAACTACTCTAATAAGCGCTAAACTCCCCCTCTAGCCTCCAATCAATTAATCTAGTCTCTAGTATTCTAATTATCGCCCTTATTAAAATAAATACTGTAACCCTTTACATTCTGAATTGTTTCTAATGTATTTTTCCAACGCGATTCCCAGCTTCGAATGATGGAAAAATTTTAATTTTATTTAAATAGACATATTCTAAATTAAATTATTTGACTTACTAAGCATCTACCATAAACTATAGTATCCATATAAGTAACATTATTTTTGGTCTAACATCTGCTTGAAACCGTATATAGCAGGACAAGGGTTAAAATTTGACTGTATCCTCATCAAACCTAGTGGTGAGGGAAGGTTTTGTGTCCTACACCCTCACCAACCGACAACTGCTTGATCAGGAACTCAGATAAAATCTGCCTCTAAGCTACTCCTGAGGAAGACTTTCTCGTTTCAAAAACAAATGTTTTCCATTCCTATAAACGTAAAAAATAGCCATCTCAATTGTGAATGCTGATTGATTATTTTACAATTTCAGGTTGGAATGAAGCGCTGACTGTTAAATTTGCTGACGGTGGAAACAAGAAGAAGAATCAAGTCAGCCGTCCCTGGGTAGACCATGATGTAAGTCACAAACTTAATCTCTCATGGCTTTCTTTTATACAGTAATAACAACAGGGAACATTTTGTGAGAAAATTATTGGTTAGCGAGTTCTCATTCAACTTTGATTAGCAAATTTATCAACTTTCATTAGCACATGCGGTGAATTGCACAGTTTTTTGTTACATGATAATTGACAAGGAGTTTTTAGCACTCATTTCAATAATTTTTCTACATTTGAAGCTCCCATTTTCAGTTTCAAACAAGGAAAATTTAAATTATTCACATCCAGAAGTGCAGTGATCCAAATCATAAAATTGTTACCAAGATGACCTTCTTTTACTCTTTATTAGTAGACAATTTTTTTTTTACTCAGGTTTAATTATACGGTTTTTCCAATAGACATATTATAATGACTTGTTTCTATGTGTTTTCAGATGGGAATGAGAGGATATGATCAAGGCATGATGACTCCTACACAGAACGGGTAAGTATTTGGCTGTAAATAGTAGCCGTGCTTAAGTACCTAAGCTTTTTTGGTTTTATCATGTATTCAGAGAGTGTTAAATCCCTTAGCTCTTTTGGGTATCGACTTTAGACATCATATTCGGACATCTATAGACATCAGATTCTGACGTCTAAAAGTCAATCCCCGTGCTGAAAGAAATATCACGCAAGGATGGGTATATAGAGGGAGATAAAGGGACGTGCAATGGCTGAACTATTGAATAAAAATATTTTTAATAACTATGTATAATTTACTGCTAGATACATGTGACAAGATTGGTTTTAGAGGTAGGTTTAATATTGACAGTTTACATTTGATATTGATAAATTATAGTTGATGTTTTGTTGAGACCTAAAAAATGTCTTCCTGTACATGGGATAATTTGAAGCAATTTTTTTTCTTAAAAAACAGTTTCAATGCACTTAAAAAACATAGCCGTTCCTTCACCGATTTTTTGATCTTTTACACCATATTTGCTCTAATAAGCGTCTGGTGTGTTAATTAGAGTACACCCTGAGATAACAGTGGGGATGGATGCTTAATATTGGAGTAGTTTTTAGCCTGCCTTTTAATTTTTAATTAGGAAAGGTGGGCTATTGCAATTGAAGTTTGCCGTCGTCAGGTTTGGCATTGGCGTCAGCGTTAACATTTACTTGTGGCACGATAACTTAAAAAGTTTTTCATGTATCCTTTTCAAATTTGTTCTGCATGTTGCTAGTAACCAGTTTTTCGGACAATTTCAATAGTATCTGGAAAAAATTCAGATGGCCGATTTATTTACAATTTTTTGCATTTTATGTAAATAATTGGACCTCGTGGGCGCAATAGCTCCAAAAGTTTTTAATTTATCTTGCTCAAATTTGTTATGCATGTTACTTAGCTAATGACCAGCTCTAGGACAAGCTCAATAATGGCTGAAAAAAACTTGAAGTAACAGATTTATTGCTATTTTTCACATTTTGCATCAAAATTTGACCTTGTGGGTGCAATAACTTCAAAAGTTTTTCATGTATCCTGCTCAAATTTGTACTGCATTTTGCTAATAGCCAGTTTTTGGACAGGTTCAATAATGGCGCAGGGCTATTGTCAAGTGCTCTGTATGTGATTGTGGGTTTTATTTGAAAATCGGGGGGGGGGATGTGCGTTTATTGGAATAAGGGCGTTTATTAGTATATATACTATACATAGACAAATGTACACTGCATGACTACCGGTAATCATAAATACAATGTACTATTTTACCAATTTTGATTATGCTATTATTTTGTTTATTAGCGGTGCCCCTGCTGTGATGACTCCCCCTGGTGTGATGGCGAATCACTACAGTCGTGGCAGTTATGCACTGGGCCCGTCAAACTGGGTGCCGTCACATCCCTCAGCTGGCTACATCATGCAACCTGCAATGCAACAAGTAACTTACTGTTATTTTGAAATATTGTTTTAGACATTTAGCAAATAATGACCTGTTAAAAGCAAAGTGACATTTTGAGAAATATTGTTTTAATAATTAACAACTAATGACCTGTATATAACAAGGTGTCTACGTGTATTTGAGAAGTCATGGGTGACATAGTCATATTTTTTATCATTATGTTAGCTCTTGTGCTCTCAAAAACATATATACAGTTTAATTGTTTCTTAAAAAATTTAGTTAACTAGAAAATGCTATGAAATTACATAACGAGGTTTAATTTTATTAACTCTTCTGCTGCTGAACTGTTTGTTTCTATTTTTCATCATTTGAAGCTGGAATTGCTAACGCAATTTCCAGCTTCAAATGACGAAAAATATTTACATTTATCAAAACTAGACATCTCCAATAAGGAATTATTGGATTAATTAAGCATCTACCAAAAACTATTTTGTCAAATTTAGTGATATTATTTTTAAAACATGCTTGAAACTGTATATATACGGGCCTAGCAGGACAAGGTTAGGTTTAGTAATTTCTACTCACTATGAGGTTCTACTTGCATCAGTTAGTAATAGTTTACTAGCTTGTATTTGTGACTCTCATTTTAATATTTCGTTTATAGCAGCAGGTGATTCCGACAAGTGTACATGATCCCTCTGGAGCAGCCGCCGCCATGAGCATGTCACATCTCGCTGGACAAATGGGACAGCTACAGCTATCTAGTACTTCAGTAAGTGGAACCGCAGGACTGGTCACAAAACTAACAAAATGCAAAAAATTGTCAGTGCGGGGACTAATTTTTGATGCCGGAATCTGACATCAAATGTAGGTCCCCACATTGCAGGTGTTAAAACACTTCCCTAGAGATCTGACTCAATTAAAATTTTCTGACACTTAAAGTTGTGGTTCATGCTTTAAAAGTGACTGAAAAATACCTGGATTTGGAAAATCAAGTCAAACTAACTGTACATCAGTTCCACAGATTTTAAGATATTTTTCAGTTCCAAGAACTGGTTAAACAAGTGTGAACAAAATCACTGGAACACCGTGCCGTTAGTGTAGTCAACATCAGTGCAAAGGTTACTAGACATTCTCATGTAAATATTAATGATGTAGCCTACACAATTACATTTATCATACCTAACACATTTCATTAGTTTGAAAAGATTATGTGAGAATTAAATTATGTAAATTTATCATGATATTCGAGATCTTTAATTCTTTTTTACCATAATTATCTCCACCTAGTACAACACACAATGTCATTAGCCAATTTGTTGTCAGATTCAATATATTTTCTATAAAGGCTATTAAGGCTATTTAACTTGTTAAACCATTAGTTATTCAACAATTTTTTTTTTATAAATTATCACTTTACTCTAGGGCTCTGAAATAATAAATTACATTTTTCTGTCACTTTAACTTTTTATCTCACTAACACAATACCTAACTTCTGATTCATAATTGCTTTGATTTATGAAATTTAACTATAAATGAACACAGATATAAGGTATAGGCCTATCTTACTTAAAAAAATCACACAAAATATAATAAAAGTCCATACAGACTACTATGGTTGATATCAGCTATTATCTGAAGTCTAGGTAGGTTACAAATATGATATCTGTAGAGTATATGTTAAAATATAGAAATATCCCAATTGTTTCACATTAAGTTCCAAAGTGAGTAAAATTTACCTCTTTCTATATGATATCTGTGTTTGACTCAACCTTTGTTTGACCTTGACCTTTCAGTACATGACGGCTCCTGGCTACACCCAGTTGTCATACCCTCAGCCGCAGGGTACCCCCATCATGCAGACGGTAGCCATGGATGTGAGTAACTTTACATCTTCTCAAACGCCATTCTACAAGAATGGAGAAACAGGAGAATAACTAGCATTATCAGCCATTTCTTGTTTTCCTATTTTTCTAATTAAAGAATTAAACATCCAAGCAGTAGTTGTTTTTCCAAATTTTGTTTGCACTTTAATTTTACCTTATCAGTTAGAGGGTTCAGTCAGCTGAAGATGTGTCTCGATGCCGCGATCCACAACTTCCAAGTGTCTGAAAATTAATTTGATTTATCAAATCTAAGTTATTTCAATTAAAAAATGCATAGAAAATTGCTGATAAAAACCAGAAAACTACTACAAAAACTTATAATTATGGCCATGGGGACCTCAGGTTATGATCTATCATATCTCATACACTTATCACTGAAAATAATTTTGAAAATACAAAATAAAATAAAATATATCAAAGAAGATTTTCTTATGTTGAATGATATTTGTATGTTGCATGTAATGTGTCTGCATTGAGCAGCAGAGCTGGACAAGGGAGCATTGATTTATGTTGTTAACTTTTTAATTTAATTTCTATCGAATATTATCACAACTCTGACTGGCAATCTGATCTACACCTGTTTTTGAACATGTTTATAGCACATACAATTTTCATATAAACAATGGAAACCATTGGTACTCACGTAATTTGATCAAATCTATGTAATTTAGCACTCACATCTGTGTTTATATTATGTATTACATATTTTTCATTTATTTCAATATTTAAATCACTGCACTGACTCCCTTTTAACAAGGAGATACTAAGCTTATCACATTACACTTTTTATAAATATTTTTTAAAATATTTTGTAAATTTAGCTTTTTATTGACCTTGAGGTGGGAACAGCAATTCACATCTCAAGGTCAATAAAAGTGAGATGAAATAGTGGGGGGGGTGTTATAAGGATAGAGTTGTGAGTCTTATTGGGTAGAGGTTAATGACTTTCGATCATTATTGGCTGGCGAAGGGTTTCTATATTTCTATGCTATTTCATGGAGAGGGGTTTCTCTTTCACGGAGAGGGGTGTCTGGCCGCTATGCATGTTGTTCTGTAGCGAGCATGTCAGTAGTGTTGGCTGTAGAAATATAGGTATATATTAATATCAATTGTATTATTTATCTCTGTATAGTGGATGATTATGTTAGTCATTAATTTTCCTTTTTCTTGTATCTTATTTACAAATTACTCCTGTTTCTTTAGTTTAAGACCAAGCATTTGCGAATCTTGATATTTAGGCACATATTTCATTCCCAATAGAAGTGATTTGATCAGCTAATAAAACAGACCTAACCTTTTAGGCCCACACGATGTTTCGAAACATCATTTTACATCCCTGAAAACAGGCTGAATTTTCCCACAACCAAGGGTTTTAGAATGAATTATTCCATGAAACTGGTTTACCAATACATGGCAATTTTCTTCACTTTTACCCACATCAAATCATCTTCATCCACTACAGATGTAGAGGATGAAGATAACAATGGTAAATTCAGGCTTGAAAGGGTTAAAACAACGATACTTTATATGTGTCATTCAATTGCCAGCTTCAAATGATGAAAATATGTCTCGAGATAGCGTCTCTTGAGGTCTGATTGACTTATATTGCTAGTAGACCTATTCTAAGTTCACGCACAATTTCCACTAAAATGTTATATCCAAAATTAACTTAGAAATACATATGAGCAGTCCAAATTTTTGTACAAGTTTTTTCTAAAACATGGCAAAATCTTTGCTTACATTTGATAATTTTAGGAATATGATCCTAGACGAGTTTTTTAAATTTTTAAAACAAAGACTGAATTCTTTAGCTTTTAATAGTCATGCAAATCATTTTTCTCAATATTTTTTATCCTTAGGCAAGTGTCTACTTCATTGATGTCATTTTTGAAATACATCACAGAATAATTAGCATTTTGTCTTGTTGCATGTTTATGTTGTAGAATTATTCTCCTGATTATTATCGACTGGTATCATGTTTATTATCGGCTGCTACTCTCTCAAATTCCTTCATGAAAATTTCATAAAAGTTGCAACAAATTCCAGATACATTTCTTCTATTCCTTCTGTAACTGAGGATTTGCACATTTGCACAATTTAGGTCAAAATATAATCCAATCTAACAGTTTCAATGATCATTTCTCCTTGAAATGTTGTTTTCGAATGTCAAATAAAAAGCTTAAAAACGACCTGAAATGTGAGTTGCACTTTAACCCTTACAGTGCGGGGATCAACTTTAGTCGTCAAAATATGACGTCTATAGAAGTCAGATTCTGACGACTAGAGTCGATCCCCGCACTGTAAGAGTAAACAATATTTCTAATGACCGTAGAACCATAACATAGGTATTCAAATGAATAAGAAAGGGCTAACGAAGACATTTATGATGATTTCAAATTGAAAAAACTTATTTGGTTGCAAGGTTTTTTACAAATTACTTCAGTGCTTTAAGGGTCAAATGATTGCAGTTGTCTGAGATAGACTAAAATAAATAAAATTGTAGAATGTGCAAAAGTTGAATAGTGAATTAGATGTCAAGTAGTTTCGTGAGAGAAGCCGCCGTATTTAGGTGATGAATGTACTGCATGTTATTTGTGTTGTAATGTCCTGCCTTTTCTATGCCAAACATTTCTGTGGGGTAAGGCTTCCCAGCCTGTGGGAGCATAAACGTGTCTAATGCGGCACTTGTCTTATTGTGTGAGGTCACTTGGTTCTTAACTCATTGATGCCATAGTTTTCTCATGTAATCTATCCCGAATATATTCGGGACTGGTCCTGGGTGAACAGTCACAAATTCCAAATATATCAGGGACTGGTCCCAACGAGTTATTATTCTATTCTACCTTTTAGGGAAGACTTAAATTTTGATATAACAAAAAGTTATTTTGCCTTTGGTTCAGTGTTAGGTTCAGTGTTAGCACCTCGAGCATAAAATATAACTTGTAGAAGCATTTTTTTAGCGATTAGAAACATATTTAAATATATATTAATCTTGTTTGGCCTTCTCAACGTAAATGTTGAGTATCAGTACAAAATCGGTGAAAATTTTGATTTGGGCAAATTAATCCTTTCCAAAGTTAATATGCATTTAGTAAGCAACTTGCTAAATGCTTGGAAATTAACATTTTTTTCTAGCATTACATTATTTATTCTACTTTATTCTTTATCCCACTCAAAAATTATCTGTAAATGTGATAAAATCTCTTCTCATCAGGGTAATTATGACTGATGATTGCTGATAAGTAGCATGCGTCTACAGCTACAGCATTCACATGTGGTTACTACCTTTTCTTTGCTTGATTTTCTTCAATTTTCTATTTGTTGTATTTATGATTGTGGTGGCAGATTAAAAGAAAATTTAAGGAGTTTATCTTTACAGTACCCTTATTCACTGTCTACATTTTAGATTACCTGTAAATGTTTGCACCGATGCACTTTTTGGCACCAAAACATATGAAAACCTACTTTTTTCACACATTATTTAATTACAAACTAATGAACATAAACTTTGTATCTAGTAACATTAGAAGGGTAATGTATGTTTAAATGAGAAGAAATAGATGAATGCCAAAGGGGAGCTGTTCATAACGAGCTATGCTGTTTTTGGCAACTGAAGTCTTGTGGAAAACTATGAGGGTATTCCTAAAATACTATTTTTTATACAAATAAGTCATCTATTGGTGGACATTGTCCTAGTACCCTAGGGTTGGTTGCAAAGAGCAAGTTCTACTGTAAAGAGACAGGCCTAGGCTAAAATCATCAAAAAATCAGTGATTTTATTTTAGCTTAATAATATGACCATATGATGTAAACATGTCCATACACTAGAACGGAAAAAGTTTTAAAATTTTTGTGCTGCACAATCACCCGTTAGGCTAGATATAGAGATGAAATTCCTGATTTCTTATTTTGGACAACCATGGCAATAAATAAGAAATACGGGAATCGCTATTGTATATGAGAGACTTATCTGCTATCTGTTTAATGGGGACTGGAATTAATTCAGAAATGTTTGGCTAACTCAGCAAACACGAGATGTTGATCCAATATAATTTTCACCTATGTTGGGTTAATGTTGGCCCACCATCTTCGATGCTGGCCAACAATAACCCTACATTGGCTGGATGAATGTTTCCTGTTTGCTGGGAAGACATCTCCCATTAGCAGTGGAAATCCTCCACTGCCTGTGTTAGCTTGGAAATAATTGAGAAATGTTTGGCGTAGGCGTTACTCTACTGTCTGTGCTGTCTGTTGTAGGAGTCTGGCATTCACTCCGCGCCTACCTTGCATGCTACGCCTGTATCTATGGCCGGTCACCCCGCCTCCCCTCATGAACACGTCCCTCAGGACGATCAGTACACCACCTATAACCAGGCACAACAGCCCGCTAAATAAACAGCCAGCATGTAGGAAATTAAGCCAGGCCTAGGGTAAGATTATACAAACCTAGGATTCGTCTTGCTGAAAACAAAACCTCATATCTGCTACTTATTTACCATTTAGGTGCGGGATTAATTTTTTTTTTCCAGAATCTGACATGAAAAGTCAATTCTTGCATGGAATTTTTTTATAAATGGCCGTATAAACCCATAAGATAGGTATTCAAATGAAGCGGAAAGAGCTGACTAAGACTTTTGTGAGGATTTTAAAATGAAAAAACCCTTTGCTTTCCATATTATTTTATTTATATATTTCAGCACTGTGGGTTAAAGTAGCAGATAGGAGTTCAAGATGCAGATATGACCTTTTGTTTTCAACAGGACAAATTATTAGATTAATGGCAATCAATGCTTTGCAAATGTAACACTTTAACCCTGATGATTCCATTAACCCATGAGCTGCTGAATCGTTTGTTTCTATTTTTTTTCATTTAATGCTGGAATTGCTAACGCTAATTTCCAGCATTAAATAACAAAAAATATGTCTATTTATGAAAAAATGATTATCTGAAGAATGTAATTCTTTGATTAACTGAGCATTTATCACGAAGTATTTTATAGATTTCATAACTACATGATATATTCTGAATAATATTCATAATATTTATAAAATACCACTGAAAATGGTTTGTGATAGATGCTCAGCTCATCAAATAACTCACTTGGTAAACCATATAGATAGGAAGGGTATTCCCCCTGCCCTGGCCAGGGGGAATACCCTTCCTATCTATATGGTTGTTTGTTATAGATGCTCATCTCATCAAATAAGTCATTAAAAAACGTATTTTTCGTCATTTAAAGCTAGAAACTGTGTCAGCAATTACAACTTTAAATGAACATAAAATAGAAACAAACAATTCAACAGAACATGCTGTTTTCATTCACTTTGAGATAAAAGCTCATCTCAAAGTTAATTTAAATGTGAATGAATATGTATGCGTGGCTAAATGATAAGAGTTAACAGCGAAGATATTGGTTTCAAAAATAGTTAATACACCAGTAATTAATGAAATTCGAACAATCATTGACTGTGAATTTCATCAGTCAACCCTTATCCTAATTTATTTAAATTTTCACCCACTTGAAATTGTGTCTCGCTACCGCGACCGACAACTTCAAGTGGCTGAAAAGGACTCATATTTGCTTAATTTGAGCACAAATATACATGCAAATCTTGCTGTTTAGACACACATTTCGTTCCCAATAACAGTGATTTGATCGACTAATAAAACAGATTGAAAACGATGTCAGTCATGATCAGCAGGATAAGGGTTGACTCTTGAACTGCTAATGACGACATTTTCAGGCTTTTTTTTCTTCAAACAATAAAATTTGAAGGAGAAATGAACAATAAATTGCTAGATTGTCAGATGTTTTGATTTCAATTTTCACCCACTTAAGTTGTTGGTCGCTGCAGCGAGACACAACTTCAAGGGGGTAGAAATTTGAATTCTTTAACTTCAGAGCTCCAAGGGTATACACACCAGTCATTATGGAAATTTGGACATCATTGACTGTCTCAATTTTAACAATGATTGGCGTCAGGATTGAAAATCAAGTAGTAAGATTATTACTAATAATGTGCTCCAGTATGTGATTGTAGCACATTTAAAATGTGATGCGAAATCAATTTTTTTAACATTAAAATAACACTGGAATAATCTAGCCCGAAAAAATATGCATTAGATAACTTGACAGTTTCAGGGTTAACCCCCTGACCACCAAGTTATTTGAGTGGAATTTTCACTCACTTGAAATCGTTTTTCTCTGACGCGATTCACAACATCAACTGAGTGAGAATTATTGAGATTTGACAAATTGGAGGTTAACTATTTTAAAATCTTACTGATTGAGGGTCTATAGAGGGGCGTCATACATTGCAATTTACTACATGACAAATAGTCTACCTTTTTTCATAAGTATATAATTTAACTAAATTTTCAGAGAGATTGGGATTCTTTTGAAAAATGATGTTTGCAAAATTTCATGTAAATCGCTTGATAATTAATGAGAAATCAACGAAGACAATGCGGCACTGGATGATTCTGGCGCAGAGTATAGCTACCTGGGTGATGGAAGAGTCTATATAGCTTAATATAATGTGTTGTTGTTTTTTACAGCTATGAGAGGCGATGCTACCATTGATTGATGTTGGAGTTATTAAGGAGACCTTGTTCAGCTTAGAACACCTATAGAGGAGTAGGGGTGGAATCAGACGTAGGAGGCAGGAGCTGATTACTGTGAAGGAGCACAGGAGCTGATCACTGTGCTCCATGTATATAGTTCATCACACTAATATCCCGACCAACCTCAAGAAAAAACAACAACTTGTCAAAAAACAAAAATCTACAAGAACATTAGGTTCTAGAATTACAATGAAATCAAACGGAATAATAGTAGAGTATTTGTGGGAAATTATGAGGCGAACGTGAAATTGTTATTTAGACTGATGCTGTTTGTGACAGAATGCTGTACATAGACCCTGATTACTATGTTACTCTAGTGCCGTAGGCTTTAGTGGTTTAGTTTGTGCTTTAATCTAGCAATAATGATTGTTGTTGTGTTGTTAGTGCGCTGTACATAGATTTGCTGCGGTGTCGTGCGTGCGTGTGGGGGTAGTATTGCGGGGTGGGGTAGCCGGGGCACACTGGGGGCGGGCCTACATCCCACACGTACACACATTGTTGTCACCTTAATTGTTTTGTGTAACAGGGTGTTAGCCTCAGTTCATCACCATGGTAACCAGTCACTATATAGTGGTAACCATAACAACCTTTATTGTTCATTACACAGATATCTGTGTATTATAACTTATATAACAACTCGCCTATTATCAGGAAAGAATTGCGTAATTTATTCTGCCTGGTTACGGCTATTGTCTTGTTACCATGGTGATGTGATTGTGGCGTTTTGTTGCCATGGATCATCTCTGATGTGTGTTAATGTTCATGTTGTCACAGACATTGTAAATGCACCTATAGAAAGTAGGATCTGAGAACACAACACTAATATTCTCCAAATGTGTAAAAAAGAATTAAATTATTGTGTACAAAAGATACAGTATGTTTTATGCACCTTGTTGTTATTGCAGATGTGTTTAACAATCAACATCACACGAGGCGGTGAGCCAATGCTGGTGTGATGTTGGGCCAGCGTCACGGACGATTGACCAACATTAGGCCAGCATTGACTAACTGCCTGGTGTTTATAGGATACTGCAGTTCTGCCTTTCTGGCTTACTTTGCTCGCTAACTGTACATTTACGTATCACTAACACGAATAGCTAACAGTTCAGCGAGAGTGCGTTATGTGCAGAGAATAGTCATTCTTACATATAAATTATTATTATTATAATATTTAGACTATGTTAATTGTTTCCTTTACAGGCCTTGGAAACCTGATAATTCCCCTGGCCTGTAGTGGATGTGATAGACTGCTATTTACTTAGTGTTTTCTGCTGAGATGCCGGTAGTCTAGCAACAAATTTGTACCCGAGGTGGGTTGAGAACAGTACAGACAGGCTCAGACATCACTGAAATTTAACAAAAATGCTCTAACGTATTTATTTACCATGTATGACTTGTTTGCAGGTGACCTGACCTGAAACCATTACTGGTAACGGGTGACCTGACCTGAATTTGTCATGGTAACAGGTGACCTGACCTGAATCTGTCATTGGTTACAGCTTTTTACACCAATGGTTGTTCCAAATGTTGTTAAGAGATGCTCTCAGGTTGTTAGTTAAAATATATATATCTATTTTTAATGTAATCCAGAAAAATTAGAATATAAATTGATTTTAAGCTAATATAGCTAAGTACCTGGGAATGTTAAATATATATGTTTAAGATAATCGGATTAATTATTTTTAGAGTGAATCTGTGTACTATTTTGTCCTCCAGCAATTAAAGGGTTGTAATTATCACTGAAGGACAGTTACAACCCTTGGATTTCTAGAGTATAGTATGTTTTTCTTTCGTCATTTTTATTATGTCTTGAGTATCGGGTGTCGTGCCGCCATCATGCCTGTACAGCCAGCTTGTTTTTAACTAGCATACTTCAATGCCTTGTGACCAAGTGTGACCTCGTAATGACGGCTTGTGTGACCTTGCATGACCTTGTAATGATGGCTTATCAACGTGTGAACAGTTTAAAATTTCAATGAGAAGATTACATTATATTGCCCGTTATATTTGATTGTTATATATGGTACTGCAGCTTGGTCGGAGCGCCATCAGTTGATATGTTATTATTATGCACAAATTGCTTGGTTATTGTTACTAAATTGACCTGTATGAGCGTATTGACTAATTTATCAAGCTTATCGAGTGATCGGAAGCCATTCTGTGACGTCAGAAGAATTAACCCTTAAGCCCTCACGATGCATTAAAGCATCCTTTTTCATCCCTAAAAACAGACTTAATTCTCCTATAACTAAGGTTTTTAGAACGAAAATTTCCATGTAACTGGTTTACCATTTCATGGCAATTTTCTGTAATTTTTAAACCACATCAAGTCATCTTCACCCACTACAAGTCGAGAATTGCGACAGCAATTCGCGGCTTGTAGTGGATAAAGATGACAACGGTAAATTCAGGCTTGAAAGGGTTAATAGGATTTTATTCTCTGTTTATTATATATTTGTGTGACTGAATATCTAAAAGCCTGTGCCACAGCGCTGATCTGAGCAAATTCTAATTTTGCGTGGCCATCATGTTAAAAATAGGTCGCTTTTACCATATAATCCAAGCTTTGTTAGTTTGATGTTTCCTTTGTGTATCGAAGCTAAAAGCATATGATTGAAATTACCCTGTATTACGAAAAATGCACAACGATGTATTGACAGAGTTGTTAGACTATGATTATTTTGATTATATATACATATATATATATAAATATATATACATATTTATCATTTGTTAACTACTCGAAAGGTCAACTTTTCGGGGTTTCTTTTGGGTTGTCAGACAACTCTATAGATCTCTTATTCACCAAGCAATGTAAAGTTAAAATGATGATTCCATCTTTCGTACACATTATCATTATATTCCTTGAGTTCAGAGGGTGTATCTGTCACTGTACTAAGTCACAAATGCACCCTTCGACTCCCAAGGTCACCTACACATGATTATATTCTTTTCTTGCTGAGACAATATATGTTATTCACCGAATATATTCCTTAAATTTATGAATTGACGTGTTATAAATCCTGCTCAGTTTACGGAGCTGAAAAGCCAGCAGACACAAGACATTGAATCAATGTTGGTTCAATGTTGGTCCAACATCTTCTATTTGCTGGGAAGCCAGTCTAATATGTTACTGAATGAAATGCGATGGTAAAAGTCTGCTTTCATTGATGAAGGCTGTTACCAAAATGAAACGAGTGTCACTCAATTTTTTCGTCTTCTAAGGAAGTGATTTCATTTATGAAAAACAGTGACCATTTAGGGTTGTCTAATTAGCAAGACCACACATAAAACTCCTTAATTAGATTGCCCTAGATATTGGCTCGTGCTGGAAAGTTATTTGTTTCTCCAGTGATCTCTCCCAAAAGATAAAAGTGTAAGCTTTCACTTATTTTGAAAATTAGGAAACTTGAAAATGGGAGAATATTTTATTGTGTGTGCTTCTTTGTGTATTTGTTAAATATAAGTTAAAATAGCTGTTTTTAGCACCCATACATTTCTTTTCATCTGTATTGACCTTGAGACAGCAATTCACATCTCAAGGTCAATACAAATGTCCAGATTTTGCATGTTCAATGAATTTGATGAGTTGAGATGACACATTGTTCATGGTGATCGCTGGGAGACAAGATGTGCTGTTTTTATTCATGTTTTATCTGTTCAACTTTCATCATTCTTCTAGACAAATGAGGCTTCTCAGCATATTTTAGGTACTATTTGTTTTATTGCTGCCCTTTTTGTTTTTAGTGACCCCCCTCTCAGACACGTGTCACGTACAATGATTGATCAGGGTATTTTTCTTCCCTAATTATCACCTTTTATTGTCATATATATCTGGTTAAGACTGTTTTCTATACTTAGGGTTGACCCGTATGTAGGTAAGGTCAGATTGCGCATCTAGGTCAGGTGAGACTGTAGCCGAAGCACTCATTCATCCCTCCGCTCCATTAGTAATCAACGTCTGTAGAGTGTATCATGTCTAGTGTTTGTGCTGAATGTACGTGTTTATCATCCCTTAGCTGTTAAAAGGTGTCAAGTGTTACTCTGTGAAGCAACCCTTGCCACCCTTTAATCACCAAGGGACTATATTATCACATTACAGGAAATAGTGCCTATTTTTGTGATCATTTGTTTAGCCACCACACCTCCAACGTTTAAATAACTACTACTACTACATATTATTAAAGATGTGGGATTTCTTGTGACTTGAGCATATCAGTAGATTTGTGGGTAGAGATATTTACGGGGCCTTCCCGCCTTGTCGACTTCACGCCAATATCTAATCTCCTTCTCTGTACAGAAATGTTCCAAGAACGCAATGTAAAGTTATTTGCTCATACAAATCATACGTATAGATTGGTGTTTCAACTTTATTATAATATATACTATATTATGGACCATGATGTATTTGCCAATGTTTTGCTAGCATTCACAATGATATGAGGTGAGTGGATGATATACTTTGAGGTGATATATTACATCTTGTTTTGTTACTTGTTATCTCGTCATCTTGGTATCAAAGGGTCGTATCTCCAGATACCACCCTTTAATACCAAGATGACGATATGTACTCTGTTCTGTGGTTTAGCCTAATACAGACAAATCATCTGATTGGCTGGAAAAAACACCAACGACCAATTAAAATCAAAGCCTGACAACAGTTTTCCTTGCCAAAAACAAGTTTGAATTTTTACTCCCTATGGTTGCAATTGTTATTTTATATAGGCTGCCCGACAAATGGGATATAATTAGTATTAACCCTTTAAGCCCTCACGATGCATTTAAGCATCATTTTACATCCATGAAAACAGACTTAATTTTCCTACAATGAAGGGCTGTAGATCGAACTTTCCATTAAACACGTTTACCTATACATAGTAATTTTCTTCAATTTTTAAACCACATCAAATCATCTTCATTCACTACAAGTCGGGAATTGCGACAGCAATTCGCGGCTTGTAGTGGATGAAGATGACAATGGTAAATTCAGGCCTGAAAGGGTTAAATCTAGAATATTCTTTTTTTAATAATAATCAAGTGATGTTTACTTCATTAATCAAATGCGTTTTATTTTAAAATTCTCACAATAGTTATTGTCATTTTAATTGTTAACGTCAGTATCTAATCTTTTTATTGAGTGAATTTATTTCATAAATACAAAATATTAACATATATTATTATATTGACTGCAATTTCATAGATTCATTTCATTTTTACTTGCTTCCAAGTTGTAGTTTACAGTCACAGGCACCGTAAATTGTCAATATACCAAATTGGCACGAATGCTTAAAAAAGAAATTGAAGTAGCATTATATAGCCCTGTAGAATCTGTACTAAGGGTGATAACAACATTTGTATGCCTCCATCGTTCAGTTGAAGGATATATCACCATTCGATGGTTCAGGCTCGATTCCAGAGGACAGCAAATGAAAGCTTAATCGTGTAGCCGCAGCGAGTGATAGTGTAAATTATACCATGTCATCTTCAATAGTGTTTCCCAGCAGACACAGACGTTGATCGGATGCTGGTATGATGCCGGTTCAACGTCTATGACGCTGTATCAGCATCATACCTGCCCTGGGTTTGCGTCCCGTATCGGCGGGATTATGATTCCTACCATATAGAGGAGATCTACCATTAGTATTAGCAATCTGTACATAGTTGGACCTGTATTGGAACTGAAGATAAATATTGTTAATGGGCTTTCCACTTCTGTTATGATAATGGCAAAATTTCTCAGGAACTGTTAAATAGTGGCATATACTAGTTATACTGATCAGTGTCTGCATATATAAATATATATACAGTCTTTTCCTTTAGTAGACCACCATTTATGCTGTGCCTATTGAATATAACTGTAAACAAAGACGGTTATTCTTGTAAGATATACCAAGACTTTGGCCTGTGATTGGTGGTGTTTGTAAAGGTGACCAATCACCGTCCAGAGATTTGGTTAACGTTTTCAAGAATAACTGTCTAGTACTCATTAATATTTAGATTGTATTCAATGTACATGATTGACTACAGACAGTTTTGTTGTTGCATATCAAAATTTTACAATTGTTTAGTTTTTCTTGGTATAGTTTATATTGGAACATAACCTCGGGGGTTATTTGATGCTAGTGTAATCGTGACAAATAAGAATGCTATGGTGTCTTTATGTAAAATTCTGTGTTTGTTCCCCTTGTTAGACTTACCTTGTCCATACTGGCATTGCTCAGCTCCTAATTAACGATTAATGACGTCACTCGTGCGCTGTCTATAATACACACTTATATGTAGTAAACACAACACAAAGTCTGATGATTCTATCATTCATACACAACACATACTCTCTGAAGACGCACAGACATTACATATTCACGTGTATATCTATATATAACTCTATATCAAATATAACTCTTACATTGTTGACCCGGTTTTAACATCCAGTTCTATTGAGAGGTTTTTAGAGATGAGAGTGCTGTAAGGATTGGCTAGTTTAGGCTAGTTTGTAGGTTTGTTATTTTATTTGACTCACTGTTAAATCTTATTTTGTTCTTGTTAACGAGCGCGGTACAGAGGCCAGTGACTGTTGTAATCATGTGTTATTTATAAAAAGGAATGTACGCGAGTGTTCCAATCTATGAAATACTTATCTATTATAATATACTCTTATTATTGCCTATCTCCATTATCAACGGGAGAAGGTTGAAAACCTTTTTGATTGCTTGCCACAATATACTATTATCAGCGTGTGGATATCATATTGTGTCCGATGCTTTTACTATTTTGCTGTATTGAATGTATTTGCCAATGTTGGCCAATCAGTCACAGTTAGTGCTTTTCGTCTCCTGTGAGTCAACGCCTTGTATCTGCCACATTATACAGTGAAAGATACCACGCTTTGACACAGAGGTGACGTTTTGTATATAATATATTATTCGGGTGTACACCATTTTAAATCATACCTTGTTTTTTTGTTTTGTCTGCACAAATTTTCAATATATAAGATCTTTTTGTTGACATGTACCGTGTACATATGATGATATGTTAGCCATTGGCCTGTGTATGAGAGGGGCCTATGAGAGAAATTAGTACAGGCACTACCTACTTCTTAAATGTGCCTGTATAGGAGGTATTTGTCCACGGGCGACTTACATATAGGAGTTACTTGTCCACGGACTGACGACAACACCTTTTAAGCATGTTATTTCACGCTGCAGCCACCTTGTGCCTGTAACCCACTCATGTCTGATCATATTTAAGTAAATTTTAGCAAAGGCTTAAAAAGGTCCACATCTCTGGTAACAAAGTGATATAAGGGATTGACAAGGATGTATGCAGATGTGTACACTCGTGCACAGAAGTGTACACGTGTGTACGGTGTGTAGCGAGGAGGGCTGAACTCATGTGACATTGACCTGACCTACAGGTGACAATGACCTCTGGGGTCATGCCCTCCTTCAAATGCACGTGATCAATTGTGATATTTCCAGTAAATTAACATTATGTATTACACACATAATTAATTATATATATATATTCACTCGTTTAGAATGTTTTAAAGCCAAACTGTATTTGGAAATATGATGTGAAACATTTTATTGCAATTATTGATTCTCTTAATTCTGTAAATATCATCGAGATGTATGTGAGCGTTTTGTTCTATGTCTAACCCCCTTGCTTCAATCAAATGCGGAATGTCATTATTTAGAGGGAATGTTGACGCATGCCTACTGGTATACCACCCATGTAGTTGGTGTATGTCGGGGCGTCTATTTGATGGTGGTGCAGCTGCATGCAGACGTGCGCAGACAAATGTTTACTCTCCAGTGATTTATTTACTAGTAACCAGATACTATTTTTGATACAGCATAGTTTTTCAGTTAGTGCTGAATGGTGTTTAATAAGTGGTCATCTTGTAAAAGTGACCACTCCATGCAACTATCTTCTGTACAATGATTCGCTGTGTTTGCTGGAGCAAGCGAGCATGCCACTATTGTTATTTATCACACCATGAACTGTGCGATCGACCCGCTAGGAAGTAACTTGTACAGAAAACCTCGATGCCACTCACCAACGATCATCGTATCCATTGGCTCAGCTGGTAGCGGGTATGTACCGCCTGCCTCGCTGATGCGTTTGCTGCTTTGTCCTGTTCTATGTTAACTATACTATCAGTAGTTTGTGCGTCTCGCTGAAGCTTCTTGTCCTGTCCTGTCTAATAGTCATAACTATAATCATCACGAATGGCCATATGTCCTATGTCGGTGTTGAACACTGATTTTGTTTAATGATGGGACTAATTAATAAGTTGTACAGATAATTGATTGTGTAGATTGTGCCCATCTATGTAGCTTTGAGAACCAGGGCTGTTTGTTGATAATTTGTGGGTGTAGGGTAGAGCATTGCACACGCTTCTATTGTAGATCATGTTGTTGTCGCTGGGTGAGGTGGTCGATGCGGTGGAGAACATCAACACCGACCACCTCAACCACCTTCACTACATATGTAGAGGGTTATATAAAAGTGGATGAATGCATAACAAATCTGTGTTCTGTCTTTCTTTGTTGTTTACTGTTCTTGCAATTCATGTGTAAAATGAGCACCGAGTATACAAGTGAGGAAGTATAATTAGTCCTGGACCTTGAAAAATAATCAACACATACTTTTAGAGCTATTGGTGTTCTTTGTCAAAAAGAGACGTAGGCCTAAATTTGTTTATTAATGGCATACATCTTTTTAGCTCCAGCCATCACCGAAGGTGCGACATAGGGAGCTATGGAATCGGCCTCCGTCCGGTTATTAGCTCCCGCCGTCACCGTAGGTGAGACGGAGGGAGCTATGGATTCTACCTCCGTTTTTTTTTTGCTTTTTCTTTTGTCTATAACTTTGTAAGAAAATAAGCTAGGATAACAATTGTTGGTATGTGGGTTACTTCCAGGTGGATAATGGACAGGTTAAAATATTTTTACACTGAATTCGATACGCAAGGTCACAGAGGAGAAAATGATGATGTTACAGCGTTGGGCCGTCCGTAAACAATTTGTTTCTGGAGCATATCTCTGAAAGTACTTGTCCGATTGTCTTTAAATTTTACACACAACACCCCTAGGGGGTCTAGTTGTGCCTTTTGGGGTATTTGAACTTTGACCTACTTCTGGTTCAGAACTATGACCTATTTAGACGTTTTGACGCGCACTTCGTTTCCGGAGCAGATCGGGAAAAGTACTGGACCGATGACAGTCATATTGCACATACATGTTCTCTAAGGTCCCTAGCTGTGCTTTTTCAGGTTTTTGGACCTTGACCTTGAAGTTGACCCAGCACTTTGACCTAATTTATAACGTCGGTAAATCCGACTGAAAGATTTTGCGGAATATCATGAAAACCGCTCAAGATAGCTACACCATTACTATAAAACAAATTGTGAGGTTTCAGGAGAGGATGCATCTTGAAAAATTTCAAGTCGATAAAATTAAAAATGGCCGCCTATCGGCCATTATTCACCTCAACAGGCCTGATATTGCGGAATATCATGAAAATCGCTCAAGATAGCTACACCATTAATATCAAATAAATTGTAAGGTTTCAGGAGAGGATGCATCTCGAAAAATTTCAAGTTGATAAAATTCAAAATGGCCGCCTATCGGCCATTATTCACCTCGACAAGCCTGATATTGTGGAATATCATAAAAACCGCTCAAGATATCTACACCATTACTATAAAACAAATTGTAAGGTTTCAGGAGAGGATGCATTTTGAAAAAATTCAACTTGTCCAAGCTCAAAATGGCCGCCAATCGGCCATTATTCACTTTCACATGGCCGTTATTTGGTAAACCGTGCTAGATGGCTAGACCATTACTATAAAACAAAATGTGTGATTTCAGGAGAGGATGCATCTTGAAAATATTCAACTCGATAAAATTTAAAATGACCGCTTATCAGCCATTATTCACTTTCACATGGCCGATATTTGGTCAACCGTGCTAGATGTCTAGACCATCACTATAAAACGAAATGTGAGATTTCAGATGAGGATGCATCTTGAAAAAAATTGACTTGATCAAATTCAAAATGGCCGCCTTTTCGGCCATTATTCATTTTCACATGGCTGATATTTGGTAAACCGTGCTAGATGGCTAGACCATTACCTGATTACTATAAAACAAAGTGTGAATTTTCGGGGGAGGATGCACCCTGAAAATTTTTAACTTACAAATTCAAAATGGCCGACAATCAGCATTATTTACCTCGATAGGCCTGATATCAGGTAAACCGTGCTAGATAGCTAGACCATCACTAAAAAACAAAATTCGGGAGAGGATGCCTTTTAAAAACTTCCGACTCAATCGAATTCAAAATGGCTGCCTATCGGCCACTATTTACTTTCACATTGCTGATATTTGGTCAACCATGTTAGATAGCTGGACCATTCCTATAAAACAAATGTGTGATTACAAGAGAGGATGCATCTTTGTAGAATCCAGGATTAAAATCCCAGATTCTTTATAATATACAACAAGCAACATATACATTATGCTATGAACCAAATGCTTTATGTTGCTGGCTGGGATACATAGGTGAACAGGGCGTGCATCTACATGCACGCCCATATATGCATATATATATATGTAGTTATATTACATATGTGTATATATGGAAATACTCACCTATGGATCCTATTAATTTACCATTATTATTATACCTATTATTATTACTACATTTATTCTATTAGTCAGCTCTATTAAACCTCGCCAGTAGACGGACTAACCAGATGGTTTACATAACACAGGAACCACTATAATCCCCGTGTTTGTCTGGTTTATGGCTAGGCTCAATAAACGTGCTGTGATCAAGCATGCAGGGGCAATCAGTCGTGTCGCCGCCAGACATCAGGATTGCACTTCTGAGCCACTGCTATGTTTACGACCTGTTGTGTGTGCTCACTACAGACGGTCTTACCATTGAACAAGCCTGATAAAGACGGCGCGCATTGTTCAAAGGAAGCGATGAAAGGGTGGCGACGATGACCCTGATGGTCATCGTCACCACCCCCCCTCACGCTAACCTAGGCGGGTAGGTGGGGTTACGCTGGCGATGACACCGACGTTCATCGTCGCCTAACCCCCCCCCCCCCCCCCGCTTGCTGGGCCAGGTTGCGTTGATCATCGGGACGAGCAGCGCCGATACCCTGGCCAATGAAATGAACCCATGTATGCTATGTAAATGTGATGCTATGAGAGTTTGAATAAAAGGAGGCCATGCTGATGACAGGGGAGATTGGTACGAGATTAAGACCAGAGAGTAACGAGAGGTAAAGTACGAGAGAAGCACTGTCATCAGCCATGCTATATTAAATTTGAATACTTGTTCGAGTTATTACTTTCTGCCAGTACTACGGTACTGGGAATCGGGATCTGATTGAACCAAGTCGGATGCGTTGCTAAGATCAATGGACTGGAATCCCGATCTTACAACTGGCGATCTTGCCTAAAGACCAGGAAGTGTGACAGAATGGTTAACGCGAACGCGGCATTTGCCATGACATTTGAACAATGCCAAAGTTTGACCACACTGGGAGGCCACGCTGAAATAAAGCTGGCCTAGAAAATGGACAGAGCTGCCATTGGGCGATGGATGAAGATCCGCGACGGTGAGGTAGCTGGAATAATGATGGACGGCACACAGAGAGCTGACGGATGGCAGCCAGGAGCCACGGGATCCGAGTTCCTGTGCATTCTAGTTTTGGGTAAAACAGGCGGAGGTGACGGAGAGGTTGCAGAGAGGTTCCCGCCAAGGTCCTATCACAGACAGCGCCGCTTGGAAGAGCAGCTGAGGTCCGTATCCGGAGCGGAGACAAAGAAGAACGCAGTTCAGGCTGCTGGACGCAAACGCAATGGAGAGCAGGGATGTAGACAAACGCAGGCCAGGCCGCGGGACGAACATGCCGCGTTGGGCATATGGCTTCGTGAGTATTCTAGTGGCAGCACTGTCTCTGTGTCGGCTACAACATCCCCACGACCATCGCTGTACCTGGCAAACAGGCTACGGCAACGTGCCGAGCATTTCATCTGGAAGTGGGAGTGTGTCAGCAGGAACGACAGTCCCGTGCAGCTTACACGAGAAAGACTGGGTCATGACCGACATTGTTCCCAAGGTATTTAGTAGGCTGTATTATTAAATACCGAGGTGGCATGACCACCCGCGCGAATTGCTTTAATTAGCCGTTCAGTGATATTGGTCTATCTTTATTCATTTATTTCATTTATTTTTTAATTACTTTAATTAGTTGTTCTGTGACATTGACGAACCGGGATGTATGTTCACAGCTGGATCACAATGTACAACGTTAACGAATTGATAAGTGACAGACAACGTGTAATGGACGGTTATGATATGTCTTTGGGAGGAGACTAGAATGCTTGACACGGTATTATTACATAGATAACGATCTAATGTCGACGCGTAGCCGACGATCATTGTATGTCTTTGGGGGGGAGACTTCGATGTAAATGGCTTCTGATGCACAGTATGCCCAGACAAGTAAGTTTGTAGTTTGAATAGCTTTAATTAGCCGTTTACATATTTTAATGACTTTCAGTAGTTGTTCAGCGACATTGTATTCTCATAAAATACAGTGAGTTGTTTTAATTAGTTACTTTATGATATAAAGAGGATACGAAGAGTACCGTATCTTAGTATTATTGTTTGATCGATACAATGAGTTGCTTTAACTAACCGCTCATCGACATTGTGTAGTTTGAATTACTTTAATTAGTCGTTCAGTAATATTACAGCTTTGTAAAATCACATGTTTTAAATCGCTTTCATTAGCTGTTTAGTGGTATTGCATTTTGAGGTTGTACTAAAAAGAGATAAGACGAGTACCGTATTTTAGTACCATGGGTTAATTGATACAATGGATTTTAAGTTGCTTTAACTAGCCGCTCATCGACATTGTTTACTTCGAATTATTTTAATTAGTCGTTCAGTAATATTTTATCTTTGTGAAATTACATGTTTTAAATCGCTTTCATTAGCTGTTTAGTGATATTGCATTTTGAGGTTGTACTAATAAGAGATACGACGAGTACCGTATTTTAGTACCATGGGTTAATTGATAGAATGGATTTTAAGTTGCTTTAACTAGCCGCTCATCGACATTGTTTACTTCGAATTACTTTAATTAGTCGTTCAGTAATATTTTATCTTTGTGAAATCACATGTTTTAAATCGCTTTCATTAGCTGTTTAGTGATATTGCATTTTGAGGTTGTACTAAAAAGAGATACGACGAGTACCGTATTTTAGTACCATGGGATAATTGATACAATGGATTTTAAGTTGCTTTAACTAGCCGCTCATCGACATTGTTTACTTCGAATTACTTTAATTGGTTGTTCAGTAATAGTGTATCTACGTAAAATCACATGTTTTAAATTGCTTTAATTAGCTGTTAAGTGATACTGTACGTTGAGGTTATATTTTAAAGAAGATACGACGGGTATCTCATCTTGGTACTAGTTTTGACTGACACATCATCACATTGTCTATTTTGAGTTGCTTTACTTAGCTGTTCAGAGAGATTGTGTGACTAGTGAATATGTAGGACGCCTGTTTTCCCTAGTGTCAGACGGGGTTAACAAGAGTACATGTGAGCACTGGGAGTGCTGGGTGAGTGTGATTTTCTGTGAAATCTATATTATAGTCGTGAGAGAAACGCTGGTTCAGGCATGGTGCCTCATACGTGAATGCAACTATCACGAAGGTGCTCATACACCGAGAAGTAAGCGTGCCGGTGATGCGGCTACTGAAATAAGAGTAACAGTACGAGTAGGCTCCCTGTTCGAATAAAGTAGCGCGCCAACTCGTACGACAAGCATGTAAAGAAAATAATCAAAAGATGAGTAATTACCGTTCCGTCTGTAACGACGAGATGTACAATGATGTGAAAGTGGGTGTATTTTATAGATTTATGTCTGTATGACTTTCAACAAACATAACGAACTATAAAATGAGTATTTACCGTTCCCTTTGGAACGACGAGATGTACAATGACACGAAATTGGTTATATTTTATAGATTAATGTCTGTATGATTTTCAACAAACATGTAAAGAACTATAAAAATGAGTATTTACCGTTCCCTTTGAAACGATGAGATGTACAATGCTACGAAACTGGGTATATTTTATAGATTAATGTCTGTATGATTTTCAGCAAACATATAAAGAACTATAAAAATGAGTATTTACCGTTCCGCCGGAACGATGAGAGGTACGACGATGTGAAAATGTGTCTATTTATAGATTTATGTCTGTATGATTTTCAACAAACATAACGAACTATAAAAATGAGTATTCACCGGCACAAAAACTTCCGCCTAACAGAGTTTAAATGTACATTCAATAAAACTCATTTTAGTACTTTTACAAAATGTTTAGAAATGAATGACGATAGAGTGATTTTTCCTGTTCATAGGGAGCTGACGTTTCAATGTATATTCAATAAAACTCATTTTAGTATTGTTACAAAATGTTTACAAATGAATACTGATGGAGTGATTTCCCAGTTCATAAAGAACTGACGGTTACTGTACATTCAATAAAACTCATTCTAGTATTTTTACAGCAATGTTTAGAGATAAATGCCGATAAAGTGATTTTTCCTATTCATAAGGAACTAGCGTTTGAACAATGTACATTCAATAAAACTCATTTTAGTACTTTTACAAAATGTTTAGAAATGAATGCCGATAGAGTGATTTTTTTTTTCCTGTTTATAGGGAACTGACGTTTCAATGTATATTCAATAAAACTCATTTTAGTATTGTTATAAAATGTTTACAAATGAATACTCATAGAGTGATTTGCAAGTTCATAAAGAACTGCCTGTTCAATGATAAAGTGATTTTTCCTATTCATAAGGAACTAGCGTTTGAACAATGTACATTCAATAAAACTCATTTTAGTACTTTTACAAAATGTTTAGAAATGAATGCCGATAGAGTGATTTTTTCCTGTTCATAGGGAACTGACGTTTCAATGTATATTCAATAAAACTCATTTTAGTATTGTTACAAAATGTTTACAAATGAATACTCATAGAGTGATTTGCAAGTTCATCAAGAACTGCCGGTTCAATGTCATTTCAATAAAACTCATTTTAGTCTTGTTACAAAATGTTTAGAAATGAATGCTGATAGAGTGATTTTTTCAGTTCATAAAGAACTGACGGTTAATGTACATTCAATAAAACTCATTTTAGAATTTTTACAAAATGTTTAGAAATGAATGTTGATAGGATGATCTTCTCAGTTCATAAAGAACTGACGTTCAATGTATATTATTATTGTCATATTTAGTTTCGGTCAGGATAATATCCTGTCTAAAAGAAAGGGAGGAATGTAGAATCCAGGATTAAAATCCCAGATTCTTTATAATATACAACAAGCAACATATACATTATGCTATGAACCAAATGCTTTATGTTGCTGGCTGGGATACATAGGTGAACAGGGCGTGCATCTACATGCACGCCCATATATGCATATATATATATGTAGTTATATTACATATGTGTATATATGGAAATACTCACCTATGGATCCTATTAATTTACCATTATTATTATACCTATTATTATTACTACATTTATTCTATTAGTCAGCTCTATTAAACCTCGCCAGTAGACGGACTAACCAGATGGTTTACATAACACAGGAACCACTATAATCCCCGTGTTTGTCTGGTTTATGGCTAGGCTCAATAAACGTGCTGTGATCAAGCATGCAGGGGCAATCAGTCGTGTCGCCGCCAGACATCAGGATTGCACTTCTGAGCCACTGCTATGTTTACGACCTGTTGTGTGTGCTCACTACAGACGGTCTTACCATTGAACAAGCCTGATAAAGACGGCGCGCATTGTTCAAAGGAAGCGATGAAAGGGTGGCGACGATGACCCTGATGGTCATCGTCACCACCCCCCCTCACGCTAACCTAGGCGGGTAGGTGGGGTTACGCTGGCGATGACACCGACGTTCATCGTCGCCTAACCCCCCCCCCCCGCTTGCTGGGCCAGGTTGCGTTGATCATCGGGACGAGCAGCGCCGATACCCTGGCCAATGAAATGAACCCATGTATGCTATGTAAATGTGATGCTATGAGAGTTTGAATAAAAGGAGGCCATGCTGATGACAGGGGAGATTGGTACGAGATTAAGACCAGAGAGTAACGAGAGGTAAAGTACGAGAGAAGCACTGTCATCAGCCATGCTATATTAAATTTGAATACTTGTTCGAGTTATTACTTTCTGCCAGTACTACGGTACTGGGAATCGGGATCTGATTGAACCAAGTCGGATGCGTTGCTAAGATCAATGGACTGGAATCCCGATCTTACAATCTTGAAAAAAATTGACTCTATCAAATTCAAAATGGCCACCTATCGGCCATTATTCACTTTCACATAGCTGTTATTTTGTAGCCGTACTAGATGCCTAGACCATTACTATAAAAAAAATAGTGAGATTTCAGGAGAGGATGCATCTTGAAAAATTTTGACTTGATCAAATTTAAAATGGCGTCCTATCTGCCATTATTCACTTTCACATGGGTGATATTTGGTAAAACGCGCTAGATGGCTAGACCATTACTATAGAATGAAATGTGAGATTTCAGCTGAGGATGCATCTTCGAAAATCTCGACTTGATCAAATTCAAAATGGCCGCCTTTAGGCCATCATTCACTTTCACATGGCCGATATTTGGTAAGCCGTGCTAGATAGCTATACGATTACTATAGAATGAAATGTACGATTTCAGCTGAGGATGCATCTTGAAAAACTCTGACTCGATCAAATTCTAAATGGCCCCCTCTCGGCCATTATTTACTTTCACATGCCCAATATTTTGCAAACTGTGTTAGATGTTAGTCTATTACTATAAAACAAAATTTGAGGTTTCGGGGGAGGATGCACCCTAAGTTTTTAACTAGTTTATATCGAATTCAAAAGGAGTGTAAATCAGCTATTAGTTACCTCGATTGGCCTGATATCGGGTAAACCGTGCCAGATAGGTAGACCATTACTGGGATACTGATTAGGATCATTAATTTCAATGGAGGTTTGCAATCTCTGACAGACTGTCTAGTTCTTATCTTACTCTTAGACTGGGCTTCTTAGACCTAGTTGTCTTGAGTCTTGATTTTTGACCTAGCTTAGGACTACATTAATCACCCTACACATTTTGCCTAAATCAAATTCTAATTCGGAGCGGGAGCTCCTGGACTTATGTAGTCTTGTTTTCTCTTCTATTGCCTATAACTTTGTAAGAAAAAAACATAGGATAACAATTTTTGGTATGTGGGTCACTTCTAGGCGGATAATGGACAGGTTAAAATTCTTTTTTTTTATCTTATTTCAATCTGGAAGGTCACAGAAGAGAATAAATGATTCATACAGAGCATATCTCAAGATCCAATTGTCCGATTGTCTTCAAATTTTACACACAAACTCCTCTAGGGGGTTTATATAAACTTTGACGTACTTTTGGTTCTGTACTTCGACCTACTTAGACGTTTTAACACACACACTTCGTCCCCGGTGTGATCGACTGGTGCTTCCCCCGTCCAGTGCTTCCCCCTGGGGTCGGTGCGCATGCGTGTCACCAAAGGTTGTGGCAATATTTACTTTCTGTCTTATCCTGGGCTGGTTGTTCTCCTCATGTAGGTCCCCTATTATTTTTTTTTACAATTAAAATCTACGACGTCCCTCTATAAACTCATTAAACTGGTTTAATTAAAATCATTTAAAGAGCTGAAATGCATTAGCCTACATGCCAGATCGTCTAACTTTTGAACTATTGAATAATTTTTAATAATATTTTCACAGAAATTGGCGGGTGACTTGAAAGTAGTCCTTGCTAAATTTCATGAGAATCGTTTGAGAATTGACTGGGAAATCGGCGAAAACATGCGCTACGAGGTGATGTGACTTTCAGTTTTTTCACTATAGATCTATCGGTACCACTAAACAACGAAATGCCATCGAAATACCACTATGATCGAAATGGCACAAGAAATGTCGGGTAAAGGGGGGTAGGTCTTTTTCACGAAACCGAGCGATACCGGCCGAAACCGGCACTCAAAACGCTAATAACAGCCCAAATAACTAGCCTATGTATATACTATTGTGTAAGTAACCATAGTCCATGGATAACATTATATTAATAAAATTTATAAATATAACTAGGTTTAATAGCCGAAACGTCCACGGCAAGCTTGAGAATGCCCCCGCTATTGGTCTAGCATGTGTCGACATTTATAATAGTCCTGATAGCAGGCCTGCATGTCATGTAGCGTGTTAGATTACTTGTGGCATATCTAGACAAACTTTTAAGCTGGTTTTTCACACAAACGTCTGTCGTTAACTTCCGTTGCTATCTGTTCTGTTTGTGCAATGTCAGAAGGCAATATCTGCTCCCTGGTATACCAGGCATTTACTGCTTTTTAACTGGTCTCTTCCTGCCATAGGGCTGCCAAAAGGCCGTATTTGTTCACTTGTAAATCAAGTACATACTTCCTTTCTGCTGATGTCACTGCCTCCTTTTGGCTTGCACTGACCCAATGTTGGTTAAATGTTTTGCCATCATCTATGACACTCTACCAACATTTAACCAGCATTGTTTCAGGGTATCGAGTTGCCGGTGTTCCCTGCAAAAATGAGACCTTTAGCCAATGCTGTTTTACAGCTGAGCCATGGTCGTAGACGATGGGCCAGCAGTAAGCTAGCATTGGGTGAACGTTTATCTTGTTAAGGCCTATATACTTGTAGGCCAATGATGGGCTAATGGCGGCCCAGTGTTGTAAACGGTGGGCCACTATCAAGCTAACATTGTGTCAATGACTCGAGTTTGCTGATCAGCTGTGACCGCAACCCAGCAGACACGAGGCATTGACCCAATGATGTTCTAATTCTGATCCGCCGTCTTCGACGTCAGCACAACATAAAAACAACATTGGGTCAATGCCTCGTGATAGCTGGGTAGGTGTTCATGAATGCCAGCAGTCTGTCGCGGGAGGGCTAGCTGCCTCCTCCCACCCCTCTCTGCCTCACTTGACACAACTGTGTTATGTTACGCAATACAGCAATTAGGTCTTAGCTAAGATATTTATCTCCAAAAATTGCAAATTTTGTATTATTAAAATTGGATTTTTGGACTCGGCAGTAAAAGGCATTGCACATTGATATAATTTATACACTTCTGGTGTGAAAAATGACCAAATAATGTAATTTATTGCAATGCCCGGGTAAGTTAACCCTTTCATTACGACCATCTGACATGAAAAGGGGACAAAGTATGGTGAAATATACATTTTTATTTATTAAGTTTATATTGCCTGAGTTTGTGTCCGATTTAGGGGAAATAGGGGTGCTGTGTGTGAGAAACGGTTGACATTTCTGTACACCAGTCCTTATGAATATGTCCAATATAACGTTTGGGGTCCCTAGGCTAGGTAGGCCTACTTTTGTCTTTAAGAAGTGTTCAGATAAAATATATGTTCATGATTAAATATAGTGATTAGACCGTAAAGGGTTTTGATTGGAATAATATTGACCAAGCGTCACAGACAGTGGCCCAGCATTACATCAGCATTGGGCCAATGTATCGTGTTATCTGGTTTTCTGGCTCCTGATGTAAAGAATACCCAGTGCCTGACTTATAAAGAGTAGGCCTAATTGTGGGATTCCCACAAAAAAAATAAAACTGGCCCAACATCATTCTATTGCTGCGCCACACTTTGAGCAATATCTTTGTTTTTGACGCAACAAGTTAATTTTAGTGGGCCATAGGATTTTTGAAGATAAGGCCCTGCCTGCTGAATTAAAGGGAATGGCTCAGGCTAAAATCATAAAAAAATCAGTGATTCTATTTTGGCTTTTTAATATGACCATATAATGTAAACATGTCCGTAGAATAGAACTGCAAAAGTGTTTTAAATTTTTGTGCTGTGCATTTACCCGTTAGGCTAGATATAGAGACGAAATTCTCGTATTTCTTATTTTTGACATGGTGGTGCCGCCAATAAATGCCCATCACGGCCCACACTGTCAAATTGTGAGCTGTGTATCGCTGTATTAGTTTCAGTATTAGTATTCAGCGTTAATGTTAGAACAGAGTTCGGCATCCCTACACTCCGTAGCAGTGTGTGTGCCTACACACTGCTACGCCGTGTGCTGATTCATGCCGACTGCAAGTGGCCTTCCCCGCCCCCATCCACCACCCTCCCCCTGTATGAAATGATTACTTGTTTCATTTAAACAAAACTGCCGCTCGGGCAGGATTTTCAGCGTAACGCGACAGTGTTTAAATGGGGACAGTGTACGGCATCCCATGATCCAAAACATAGGCCTATATGCTTACCAATACAATTTAAATGAAGTATGGCAGAAAACCAGCTACTGAAACCAAAATGTAGTTGAAATGTTGCTGATTCCAACGAAATATTGGACTGTCACCTGTAACCTGACTGTAACCTCGCCACAAGGTAACCTCGCCACAGGTAATCTCGCCATAGATTTGGTAACCTCGCCACAGAAGGCTGAGTAACCTCGCCACAGCTTTGATAACCTCGCCACATGTGGCTAAGTAACCTCGCCACAACTTCGCCACACCTGTTGTATCCGCATTTATCAATGTATTTTCAAAGGGAAAACTCTACCTTGAATGTGGTGTAGATGTCTATATAGACTTAGACTATATGTGCCATTTTCAAAGGGAAATCTCCACCTTGAATGTGGTGTAGATGTCTATATAGACTTAGACTATATGTGCCTCAAAAAATGGACCAATATATAACAAATAATAATAGGCCTACAAATTTATTTTGTACAGCAAATATTGTAGAAAATTTGTTCATTGTGACTAATAATAATAATATATTAACCCTTAAACCGCTGAATTAAATAATTTAAATTTTCACACACTTGGAGTTGTGTCTCACTACCTTGACCCACAACTTTAAGTGAGAGAAAACAGCTCGTATTTGATTAATTTGTAATTTAAGACTAAGCAATTTACAAATCCTGATGTTTAAATGGCTAATAAAACGGATTAAAGCGACTACAGTCGCGCTTAGCGGTTTAAGGTGAATAGGTGTAGGCCTAGCGGCAACAACAGAGGAAGTTGATGACACTGCCCCAAGAAGAGATCCGACAGCACCCGAGGAAGACAATGAGTAGCACTCAAGCTATGTGATCGACTCCGATAACACTCGATATTGGTGACACAATTGATTGACACAAGTGATATTAACTCATGTGAGTGCGTGGTGACGTGAAGTCGATTGGGCCTACTTGCAAACGCTGAATGTTAAACCATTTTTTCTTCTTCCGGTTTTAATAATAGCATAACCGCCAATATGAATCTGTGATATTTCTATCAGCATGAACACCTGATGAACGTTTAATATGGAATATGAAGTGATATGAATGACCCTTAAGTGTTTTATTTGTTGTTGGGAAAATGCCCCCCTTTTGAAATAATAATGGGCCACATGCCCCATCGTCTAAGGCCAATGCCCCCTCCCCCCCCTCCGAAAAATATCATGGGCCCCTTGGCCCCCTTTTTCCAATTTTTAAATCGGGCACTGAATATGTGGATAGTACCAATCTCATACATATAATTTGAACTACGGTATTTATATTGCCGTATATAAACAGTCTGCGTCCCTATGTTTGGGCTTTTTTAAAACGAGCTATATTCAAGTTAAACTGAACGTAGATTTTAAACCTAAGTATATGCTAAAAACACAAATAGTAGGCCTAATTTATGTTCTTGTATTATGGACCCTATCGATGGAAGCTGATATTCAACATCGCATTGTAATAAAGGCCTAAATATCACGCTAATAGGGATCTAATTAGAAGTTACTAAAATGTGTGGTACCAAAGCCATCACTTTATTTTGAATTGAATTTACAAATAGTAATATTATTAGTATATAATTGTGCATAAAATATTGGGGTATTTTATAAGTTCAAACCCAATAATAAACTTCTTGTTTTGTCTTGTTATATGAGCGGACACACTCATTAATAGAATGCACTCCATAACGTGTGAGTCAGGTGCTGGAGTAATGTTGATTCAGTGTCTATAAAGCAGCTTGGCCAATAGTGTTTTTTTTAATGACACAGCATCATAGTTGAATTCACGCTTTCCCAGTCATTGATTGTTTTCTACCAATTACTGGCCAATCGTCAATGATGAAGGCGAGGACCAGCCGTGCATGTGAATTATAAAACTTTAAAATATATATTTTTCATTTTTGCAATAAATGAAAATCAAAGTGGAACAGGGGACACTATTATAGCAGAACCAGAGTAAAAACATACCTGTCAATTATCACAGGTAAGGGATAACAATGACATGACCAATATATATTATGCATATTTAATATTTTGTGCAGAATAAAATATGAAAAATGTTGGGCAGCGCCCCTGACGGTGAACCAATATTAAATCCACAGGTAATGTATTTGTATATATGTAATAACCATACCGAAGGGCGGGGGGGGGGGGGGTGGTCCTGGTGCCTGCTAGAAAAGTCAGAGATCGCGGATTCGTCTCCTGCTCTGGCATAGAAGTTTCAAAGAAACAAAATGTTTCCTCCCTGTTCAATCGTAAATATTGAATATTGTGGGCAGCCTCCGTGACCGGGAGTTAGTGTGCTCGGCCGTAGACCAACAGGGCTCAATTTCGAATCCTGTGTCTGGAGGGCAGTGACACCTCATTCATCTCACCATCCTCAGGAGGTTTTTATTACCCTGTTTAGCCTATATGTGTACAAATGTGGTGTAGAACTCCATTTATTTCATTTCATAGCATTTGATACAGCCAACTAACACCTGACTCAACGTTGGCCTGACAACATTACAGCAACATGTCAGCAAAGATCGTGTGAGTTGAAAAAGCCTTCATTGGTCTTTATCCTTAGGTCTACTGTCATTCTGTGACCAGAGCAGTCTCTCCCTGTCGGCACGAGAGGGCTCTGGGTTATCCAGTCGATCTAGGTCAATTAGTCGGCCAGAATCTCACCGGCCCATCAGCGGCGTACTATTAAAAACAGGGTGCACGCGCGCACGTGCACAAAAAAAACAGTACAGATAACCCAGCGCCTCACTCAACGGGCTCGTTGGTGTGGCGCTGGTAACAGCATGGTCTACTGTGTGTATTGTGATTTTTACAATTGGCATTACGTAAGAGGGTGCAGTGAAAGTGCATTACGTCCACATGTGATAATGATGGATTATGGCTACTGTATATTTCACGGCTGAGTAAGAAAC
This sequence comes from Flabesymbios commensalis, assembly GCA_964017125.1. Lineage (NCBI taxonomy): Eukaryota > Metazoa > Annelida > Polychaeta > Terebellida > Flabelligeridae > Flabesymbios > Flabesymbios commensalis. The sequence goes on along the minus strand of OZ024910.1, from coordinate 5,184,306 downwards.
ATTAAAAGCTGATAATTTACAACTTTGTTAGGCCTATTTTAGACAGAAGAATTAAAATTGAAAAATAAAGATTTCGTGAAAATTTCTGGCTAACTGGGGCATTATAAAAGTCCCAGAAGAAGTAATAATTGCACTTTTGTAATATTAACATTGTAGTCCTGTGAAATGATTCTTTGTCAAGCATATTTAATTTTTTGCAATGCTGTTGACAAACGTCAAGGCCCCTAGGCCTCTTGTTTTAATTAAGTTTTGTAATCAATTGATATCGTTAATAAAAGAAGATCAGAACACTTTCCAGGTTGACACATTTATTTCAAATATGTATTATATATTTACATTACATATACAACAGTAAAGTATAAGATATATATACATGTGCATTATATTATAATTATGATACAACTAAATTATTTACATAATATGAAAATATGATTAATTAGGCATTATTTCATATATATATGTATTATAATTTTGTCACTTTAATTGCCACCCTCCTTCCCGACTTGTAATCATCATGACGTAGCACCTCAAGTAGACAAGCGTCAACCCATTGTCTCTAATCCCTTTGATTCGTTAGCCCTCTCAGCCTCAGAGCGCATCGCCCAATTACTTGTTTTTCTTATTTACATTTTACAATGTGAAGCAAGGGCGTACAATTATTTTTGTATGGTATTGCCTAGTGATATATAGTATATTACAATAATAACCCGCTGCCGTGAAGCATTACATTTCTAAACATCAACAAAATAAATAGGCTAATATATTCTTTTATTGTATTTTATTGTAATTATCGGCTATTGACAGTTGATCGGCTATTGACAGTTGCAACCACATGTCAACCACAGCGTTATTGCCGCTTCTTTAGACATGAATATCTGTAAGACAAAAATAAGAAAACAATTAAAAAGTGGAGATAATATTATTTTGTATTATATAAATGAGAACCAAATAAATTACTGTAGGCCCTATATCTACATATAGGTATAATAGCATAGCCTACCCCATCTGGTGAGCTTCAATACTCAACAAAATATAATCTGTTATATTATATAATAATTTTTTTATAGGCAGTAACGTGTGTCTGGAATGACGCGACATAGCCTACATTTTCCACTTACCTAATTCAATTTTTATTAAAAATGCAAATAAAATATATTTATAATTATTCTTATTATACCCATTAGACTGCGGTACACCCCACCAGCAGTCCACAATTCCCAATATATGCCTTTTCATGGCCGGTTTCGGCCGGTTTCGTTCGGTTTCGGTCGGTTTCGTGGGAAATTATAGACAAATTATAGAGAAAAAATTCTAGGCTTTCATGTATGCTCAAAATTTTAAATGAGTTAGTTGAAATTTCTATCAATAACTGTTTAATCCCAGCAGATAGAAGAACACGTGGTGGGCACAATCAGGCCTATAAACACATCAGAGCTAACACCACACTGGGACAAAATTATTTTTTAGCATTGAATTTGGCATTGAATTCTCTTCCGGTAGCGCCATAGAATCGAAAACTGTGGCAGCATTCAAGAGTCAGCTGGTCGACTAGATCTGCCAGCCTCCTTCCCCCCCCTCCAGCCTGATACTCCACAATGGAGGGCTGCTGAAGTATTCACTCAAAGTCAAAGTCACCCCTTGTAGGCCTACTAGACTATAGGCCCTACAAGTAACAGTTCCTACCCATTCCATATTACATCCCAGTCGGCACGATACAGTACGGTACACTATGTTGGGTCAATGTTGGCCCATTGTCTGCAACGCTGGCCCAACATTGAACCAACATTGGGTCAGTGTATCGTCTTTGCTGGGATGCGGAGTGGCTATTCATACGGCAGATTTATTCTGGCAGTCCAGAGCAGTCTATGGCCAGTATGGGATTGTAATTAGTTGTCTGAGACCTTAAAGTTTAGAACCTGGTAAAATATTGGCGTTGCAGCGCATTTTATTTTGTTGCAAAAGTGATTTGGAAAAATCGTGTTTTCTAACTCTAAAACTAAAATTAGCAAAGAAATCTACAGTTATATTAATAATTATTTCGGTAATTGGATTGGTTATTAAGCCTATTCAGAACAATAATAATATATAGTCTAGCCTAAATTATACTCCGATACTCGCCGTCAAATTAACCAGGATAGCATGATTTTCGGCGATATCTCTGTCAATTCTGAACCGATTTTCTTGAAATTTTGCAAAGGCCATTTTCTATTCAAATCCTAACATCGGTAAAAAATTCGCAAAATTATATTTAATATTACAAAAGTTAGACCATTTGACATGTAATAAAATTCTAGAATTAGTTTAATGCAATAATGGGTTTATAGAGGGACGTCGTAATTTCAATTTATTACATGTCAAATGGTCTAACTTTTGAAATACGATAGGGCCTATACTAGTCTAGAGCGGGTTCGGGTATTTCGGAACGGGGGGGTATTTCCGACATTGCTAATATATTTCATCCCGTTGCTGGCTAGACATGAATAAATTGTGTCAGGCAGAGCTGCCTGTTGACGTTGTGCTTGACTGTTCTGTCACTCATTGTTATTATGGATCAATTTCATATCCATTACCCTCGCTCTGGTTAAATCCGATATTTCGGATGGGCTGATTCTTGGCTAAATCCGATATTTCGGATGGCCAAACATACCTTGTTATGACCCCTTTTAAGTTCCAGTATTTTGAAAGTGTAGGGTTCAAATTCATTGTTACAATAACAAAATGCATAATAAAAGGCATCTGACCTGAATTTTGATTTTATTCACCCCAAAATTAGGAATTTTTAAGTAATTCGAAACAAGACGTGGCCATGCCAGATTCTAAGTCAAAATTTTTCAGCTGGCCTTGAAATGCTCAAGTAATTTCCAAATATTATGAAGATCTACACTAAAATAATACCCAAAGTTTGTGAATAGTTAAAGTAAAATATTAAAAGTAAAATTATATTTAAATATTCTATATTTGCGATATTGTTTATAAGAATTCTCAGAAACTGAACGGCCTTGAAGGCGTGACCTTGGGTGCGAACTAGGTGATAGAAAGGCAGTTTGGTCCTGATTTTTCACTATGTCAAGTATAAAAAGTAGCGACGCTAAAACATATCTCCCGAGTAACATTATGCTTTATGTCGCTATAAACATGACAGTCTAATAGGAATATTATCTCTTTTCATTCATATTATGTTTTTTTCACTCCGGAGAGATTGTATGTAGGCTAAAAACGACATTTATTCAACACAGGAGCACAACTTTTAGGAGTGCTTTGTGTAAGTTGCCAAGGTGGCACGTGTGACCTCGTCTGTTCAAAGCCAATCATGTTGCCGTCTTGCTGCGTGTCACACCATGCACTCGGGGTCACGAGGTCAACGCATGATAGGCGCGTGGACATCATGGACATGTACTGTTTAGCTCATAAAATCTGTCATGTTCTTAAACTTTGTCTGCAATTTGCGTGCATATATTATATTTTTTTTATGGTTTTCAGTGTTTCTATTTGCGGCTAAATATATATTAAAATACACATTGGATTTGAAATGTTATGTTATGACGCGATTCTGGCAAAAACGGGGATTTTCAAGGGGATGTCCCAACTTTTTGACATTATATCAGTACATTGAAGTATAATTCCTTTGACAGCCCAGGCGTTGTTATCACCTAGTAGCTGTCCCGCAGTAAATGCTGACCTGTGATGACGTAACACGGTTTCTGAGAATAGTAGTTTAATCAGATTTACTTGTATTATCGTCCATTCCGGCAGTCATGAAACCTGGTCAATCTTGGAAGTCCCATCATTTGCAATTACATTTTCACAATATAAAGTGACGTTATTCTATCGATATTTCTTTTTGAAACACACTTCGAGATGTTTCTTCTCATGTTTTGTTATTTATAGCTAGTGAGTGTGAGCCAGGAGCCAAGTTTTAGGACTAAATCTGTAGGGCCTAGTAACAGCATCTAGCCTAGATATGTAAGCCTAGGCCTAGCAGTAAACCTACCTAGTCTCAGTCTATGTAGCTCTATATTGGTTTCCTGTTTATTTGTTTATGTCCCATGTCTGACTAACATGTAATAAGATGAACGTACATTAATGTGTATTGTTAAATATTAGTTTATTTACATAATTTTTTTGCTTATGGTATATGGGTCGAGGCTAATATAGTCCTTGTTTTCAAAAAGGGGAATCGGCGTATACTGTTGCTAACAACAGGCCAATCTCTTTGACATGCGCTTTGCATTTGCATTTCATCCAAGACGTACGTCTGGAAATGGTTATTAAATTTGCTGTGTGATTAAACACAACTCACTCATCAAACTCCCACCCCCAACATTGTCACGTGCAACTTGACTGGGGGCTCACGATATCTCAATAAAAGGACAATTATAAAAATAACATTTTTCGGAGGTAGGCCTAGTTAACCAATAAATTGAGTTCCAGATGACCCCAGAATGCACAATTAAACACATCATATTTCAAAATTTCCCCCCAAATGGCCGCCCCTTCGGGGAGGTCAGCCTCTTCGAGGCTGGACAAGTACCCCGCCCCCTTCTAAGAAATGCTGGCTACGCCCCTGTGTTGTGTATCTGTGTTGAGGTCTATGTGGTTTTGAACCATCTTAGATAATCCCAAGTGAATGTAATTGAAAGAAGAAATATATTTCAACCATTTGGAGCTGTTTTGACCTCGATGTGACCTCCAGATGACCTTGTCATGACCTCAGAAAAACACCCTTATGAAGCCCAACCTCAAAGCATGTCGCCATATTGTGGACCTGCTTGGGTTGTGCTTCATAATCTCTATGGAATATCTGGCGAAAAGTCGAAGCACAACAATCTGCCTGTTATTTTGTAGATTTGTACCATATCATGCAGGGCTGGCATAAGGGTGATTTGATGGGGGTGATACCCCTCCAACCCATATAAAACCCCTGTAATCTGTGCTGGGTATGATCTAAATGTTGGGGTATAAGTGGGTTTCAACCACCGTAGACGTCTGTAGTAAATAGAATCGGAGGGAACACAACACAAATAAGCTATTTCACCGATTTTGATCTAATTTGACCTTGTTGTGACCTTAAGATGACCTTTTCATGACCTTGGGGTAGGAAATCTATGAAGCCCAACCCCCAAATAATGTCACCATGTGTACTTGGGTTGGGCCTAATCGCTCTGAAGGCCTATGATATCACCGTAACTTTGTGGACTTGGGTTGGGATCCATTAGGGGTAATGGAAATGCTGATGATTGATTAAAATTTGATAGTCTGTTTTTTTCTGCTATGAGTAGACAGGGTACCATATATGGGTTGTCTGATGGGGTATTAACCCTTCAACCCATGTAGTCTTGTGGGATGTGTTTGATATACCTCTGTGTTGGGGTCTGTAGGCCTAAGAGGTTTTCAACCATCGTAGACATCCCAAGTGCATATAATTGGGTGAACAGCAAAAAAAATCGTATTTTTAACCACTTTGAGCTGGTTTGACCTTGCTGTGACCTCTAGATAACCTGGTCATGACCTTACGAACACCCCTTTGAAACCCAATCCCAAAGCATGTCGTCATGTGTCGATCTGCTTGGGTTGGGCTCCATCAACTCTAATGGTAGGTCTATATTTGGAGATTAGTAGAAAAATGACAATCTGCCTAATATTTTGTCAATTTCTATCACATCAGACAGGGCCGACATAAGGGTGATTTGATGGGGTTAGTACCCTTCTAACCCTTAAAAAACCCCTGTAATGTCTTGAAATGTGTTTGGTGTAACTCTGTGTTGGGTTCTAGGTAGGTTTGTACCCCCATAGACATCTTAAGTGGACATAATTGGAGGAAAAGTAACAAAAATAAGTTATTTTCATCCATTTTCAGCTGATTTGACCTTGCTGTGACCTTGAGATGACCTTGTCATGACCTTGGGGTAGCACTCATGTGAAGCCCGACCCCAGACCATGTCACTATGTGTACTGGGGTTGGGCTTCATCAGCTGTAATAGAAGTGCTGGCCATTGTTCCAAAATATGTTTTTTGCTTTTTTTTAAACAAAATCCCTTGCCAGTGACACAATGTATATTAGAATATCTCATACCAGAGCGAGGGTTAAAGAATGATTCAACTGCAAAACGCGCATGCCTGGGACAGTCAAGTGTAGGCCAACAGTAGCCTATTGAGTACAGATTGACGGCATTAATATAGCCACTGAACTGATTACAAGATACTACTTAAGCGAGACATTGATCCAATGCTGTTTTAATGCTAGAGCCTAGGCCAATGTCTGCGAAGCTGGCCCAACATTGAACCAACATTGAATAAATGTACAATGTTCGAGAGAAAGTCCTCCTGCCCAGCAAACACAAGACATTTGTATAACATTTATACAACTTCGGCCCAACGTCTTCGACTCTGGTCCAACATCTCATAAAGTCATACAAATGTTTTGTGTTTACTGGGCATGTCAATACAAGCTTGGGTCAAGCAGTTTCACCATCCCCGCAGTAATACAGTCAGTTTGTTTGCAAGCCAGCGACCAAGTAGGGGTAAGGGCCAAGAGCTTTGAATTATAAACTCATAGATGTCCCTCAAGTATATATGAACTTTCTGTGATTTGAGAACTTGCTCTTAATGAGGCTTTGGGTATGAAAATTTTGCTATTTCAAAAAGTCACTTTCAAAATGTCGTAAAGTCGACATGTCTTTAAAAAATAAGGTAATTAGACGTAAGATAATGGTATGTTTATGCTTTGTATTATCAATGATGAAATTATTATTTATATCCATGGGCAAATGTACCTTATAATGCACCTCTTAGATATAAAAACATCAAAAACCAATTTTTGGTCATGATAGCCTAATCGTCTAGGACGTGTTCGGAAATAGACACATCAATTAATTTGGTTTCGTCTAATTACGAACACTAGGCCCATACACCACAGTTTCACAGTGAATGCGTCATTGCGAAAGGAAATACATCAATGGAGCGATGTGTAGGCCTACAAACGTTACTATGTGGGTTTAAAAAAAAATATGAAAGAAACAATGAAAAAAAATCTCAGATTTCAACAGATTCGGGTAAATATTTGTTGTTTCATATTTTTCTTTGTGGACGAATTGCATTGGGCATTGATTCTATTTGTATCATATTTGAGGATACTGCGCATGTTCATGCGTCTAGGCTGGTTATTTTCTCTTTAGATCAAAAAATGGGTTGGTGTTTGATTATACCCTACTTGGTGTTCGACATTACCCCCTCTATTTCGAGTATACCCGCTGTTACCTTGGGTACTACAACTTCCTATACAACTTTCAGATTCATGAATGACCATTCACGTGGTATATTACGTCATCAATCATAGTTTCATTCATAAACTGATGTCACGTGGGGAGCTGATTGACAAATAAGGACACCAGAAATCAAGGTGTTCGGAAATACCTGAACCCGCTCTAGACTAGACCCTCTATAATTTTACGAAATTTTCAGGGATATTAGGATTCTGCTGAAATATGATTGTTACCAAATTTCATGAAAATCGGTTGACAAATCGACGAAAAACATGCGATCCTGGTTGATAACTTTTAATGTGACTTTGGGTATATTCTGTTTATTCAAGTTATTTTATGCCTAACAGTAGCAGTTAGTCTACACGCTACAGCATTTTTGACTGAGTCGACTCTGAGATTGAGTCCTCTCAGTCTCACCTCTGACTCTACAGTCTGTCCGACGGTGAAGGATGGTTCAAAATGAAAGTTAGCTTTTCGGTATCCAGTCAGTCAATTCTCAATCGATTTTTATGAAATTTTGTAAACCCCATTTTCTAGCCATTTGGCATCGATCCTGAAAATTTCGTATAAAAATATTGCATAGTTCAAAAGTTAGACCATTTGACATGTAGTAAATGTAAATTTATGACGCTTTTATATAACATGTATCAGAAACCCATTAACTTCGATTACGGTTTATTCTCAAAATTGCGTTACATGTCAAATGGTCTAACTTTTGAAATGCTCAATGGAATTTCGCGAAATTTTCAGGGTTGTTGCCAAATGATCAAATAATAATGGTTTCAAAATTTTGTGACAATCCCTTGAGAATTGACTGACTGGATACCGAAAAGCTAACTTTTGTTTTGGACCATTCTCCACCGTCGGACAGAGTGTAAGTAGGCACATTCAAACAGTCATTATGATGGTTTATTTTGTGTTTTTTCAGGATTTATGTGAATTTGTGATACACTGCAAAAAAAAGACATATTTTTCTCAGTTTGTTTGTTCTTTTTGCTCACTCTTCCTGGTAGAAATGAAGCCATCATTGTAGAATTAAAAAAGTAATTTTCTTTAAACCTTCTTTATCACCTTTTCCTGGGGTTCCCATCATTAGATTTCGCACAATTATGAAAAATGGTGCCAGCTCTCACCTTTAATTCCATAATTGTTGCAACAAGTGCTTGAAGAGGTAGGCTAAGTGGAACAGGCATGCTGTGGCCCCTTTCTGATAATTGAAAATAAACTATGTCCACTGCCCTTTGAGGAAGTTCTGGAGGACATCATTAAGACAGAACAATGTGGGCATCTCGAAGAATTGAGATGCCTGGGGAAGGCTGCACTAGTTTGCCCGTGGTAAAACCTGGGTGAAGTTTTGTTTGCCTACCCTGCACTTCTTCATGGGGCGCACCGAGGGTAAAAATGGAAGTTTCATGGCTATAAGGATAAGAATCCATCAAAATTTGTCTTCTTCCATGACCCCCTTGTGGACTTAAAAAAAAAAAAAGTGGGGCCGGTGGCTATGCCCAAATTTCTGATTGTTATGTGATGTATTTGCTCTGTTACAGTATTGCGGGGCACTCATTGGGTGCCCTGATGTATCTTAAAACCTGATATATACGGATAGCACATCTCAGTAGTTTTATTTAACTGTTTCAAAAAGTTCAAGTGTCTGGGTGATGTTTTGACTTCTGTATCCCTGCCGGAATTTGCAAAATTAAGGTCACAGCTTTTGGATGTTTTTATCATTAGCTCAGATTTTGATCTGGCACAGCATTTTTCTTGCTCAGTGAAAACTGTGAAATGTGGTCAAATATTTATTCTAGCATGTTGGCAGTTACGAAAAAAAGCTCAGCATAATTTAATTGGACAATTTTAAAATTTATTGAATCTACCTACTCTAAGACTAAGTCTGAGTGATGCACTGATCAGCTGATGTGGCGCCTAGCCTGTCAACTAATCCCGTCAATCGTCATCTCTCCCCCGATCTACTTCAACCTGTAATTAAATGAGTGTAATTCACGGGGTCACGTGTAATCACAATGCCGTTAGGCGAGGATTAAAATTAATTTATAAAGTCATAAAGCTAACGTTAGTCTACTCGTTAGTCTGCCAGAGCTAGGCCCTATAGTCTGTCCGACAGTAGAGGATGGGCTAAAGTGAAAGTTAGCTTTTCAGTATCCAATCAGTCAATTCTCAAGCTATTTTCATGAAATTTTGTAAACCATATTTTCTAGTCATTTGGCATCGATCCTGAAAATTTTGTAAAAAAAATATTAGATAGTTCAAAAGCAGGACTATTTGACATGTAATAAATGTCTATTTATGACGCTCCTCTAAAAAATGTATAAACCCATTAACTTCATTCCGATTTATCCTTAGAATTGCGTTACATGTCAAATAGTCTAACTTTTGAAATACTTAATGGACTTTCGCGAAATTTTCGAATTTGTTGCCAAATGACTAGATAATAATGGTTGCAAAATTTTGTGACAATCGCTTAAGAATTGACAGACTTAATGCCAAAAAGCTAACTTTCATTTTGGACCATCCTCCACCGTCGGACGGACTTAAACATGCCACATTTAGTCATATCCTTCACAACTGGGCTTCTGAATATATTCCTTTTTGTATTGGCTAGTTGCCCCATCACTCCAGGACTTTTCACGAAGTTTAGAATTTGTGAATTTTCATTGTCTTTAGTAGCGCTATTATAATAATAATTTTCGGGATATTCTTGAATTTGCGAATTTGTCCTCTGAAAATTTGCGAAAATCAAAACCTCGCAAATATTATCAGATCTACAGTATATAGGTTTTGGAGGTTCTCAAGCCTTATCGGTCATTTTGAGTCACTGCATCAGCCGAGATGTGTGTATTTTTTAATCTATCAAAGTTAATTTTTAATCGTAAATCCATTAATATTTGCATTTTTCCAGGTTCTACCCAGTTGCCCGAACAGTATCATGTTTCACAAGGGTGGCGATGGGAAACCTCGTGGTTTTGGGTTTGGCGGTTTTTCGCTTCAGAAGAAGAGATCAGGTGGGAATATGGAGCCCCAGGCATCGCAGACGGGTCACGCTGGTCTTGGAATGATTCCAGGAATGTCAGGACCCCAAGCCAGCGGAGCACGTGGCGGCTATGGACACGCACACCACCTTAATCTCGGCAAGAGACGGGTTCGCAGCGAAGAGGAGTAAGGAATTGTCAATATATTGATTTAAACCTTACAGCACGGGGATTGATTTAGTCGTCAGACATCAGTAGACGTCAGATTCTGACAACTGAAGTCTATCCCCATACTGTAAAGAGTACAAAATATTTCTAATGAGCGTAGACCCATAACATAGGTATTCAAATGAATCGGAAAGAGCTAACTAAGACATTTATGATGATTTCAAATTGAAAAAAACCCATTTGGTTTAAATGTTTTTTACAAATTAATTTAACGCTTTAACTCTTACACTGCTGCATAAAATTTGCAGCATGTCTGGTTTCCCACTAAATAATATCTGGCACGTTTTTTGCTTAAAAAAAAACATCTGTTGTCAGAACAACTGATATTAAAACCCATAAATTTTTTTTTTTTAAGAATTTACTCGGCGAGTCGCCCACAGCAGGCTGCGCTTGATTTATTTTGGGCTGCTATATATATCCCTGCATATATTGAACCTGATGCCTTTTACCTCTGATTGTTATCATATTTTGATTTACTGTGAGGTCTGAATTGATACAGCAATTCACACCTCACATTGATTGAAAATTACAACAATTTTCTGCGTAAAAGATTCAAATTTTTCTTTTTCAGTAGGACAATAAACTGTGTTCAGTGTGTTAATGTATTGGTTCATCAATTTAGAAATATTTATGTGTGCAAAATGTAGGTTGATATTTTTGGAGGGAGACCAGGGATTTATCCCACTAAAAAATATAAAATTAACTTTATCTTTACTTTCTCTTATTTCCATTCTAAAGAAAAGGTAATAGCATTTTTGTCATAAACTGTTCACTTCCTGGGGGACAATTTCAGTGTTGATGAAACGAAGGCAAAACATAGTGGAGTGCAAATCACACTCCTTGCTCATTCAGAGGTTGTGATTTTCTACAACACTGTTTCACAAACCATCTGCACTGTAATTGGTAGTTTTCTGCTTTTCTTTCTAACCTATTGTGATCCCTGGTTGATGTTTTCTAGGTACTTTGAAGATGATGATGAGGATGCTGGAGGTGGTGACCTGGAGTATCAGCCGGCACCAGGAAGTCCCGGTAGAACAAGGTCATCAGCAGCAGCAGACAGCGATAGTGATGACCCCCTGGATGCCTTCATGGCCGGAATAGACGTAAGCTCAACATCATCAGCAGTAAATACCCCACCAAATACAACATGGTGAACCAAAGTTTGTTTAATGTTGGTCCAGCGTCTTAGATGGTGGGCCAAGCTTAAACTAGCATTGTTTGAACGAGTTGTATTTGTTGGGCCACACAGTATAAAGGCCATGCATATTTAATACTGTTTTTCATGGCAGTCTTCTTCAGAAATTTAACCCTTCCATAGTATACAACTAACTATAACCGCCGTCAGATTAACTTGTATGGCATGTTTTTCTCCGATTTCTCAGTCAATTCTCAACCGATTTTGATGAAATTTTGCAAGGTCTATTTTCGAGTCATGCGGCGACTACAGTGAAATTTTCATAAAAAAATATTATATAGTTCAAAAGTTATACCATTTGACATGTAGTAAATTTAAAATTACGACGTCCCTCTATAAACACATTAAACTGGTTAAATTAAAGTTTGTTTTCAGCCCTGAATTGCATTACATGCCAGATGGTCTAACTTTTTAGCTGAACATTATTTTCCGATGAAAATTTCACGGTAGTCGCCGAGTGACCCGCAAATAGTCCATACAAAATTTCATGAAAATCGGTTTAGAATTGACTGAGAAATCGGTGAAAAATATGCGATACAAGTCAATCTGACGGCGGGTATATTCATCTGGTTCTCAGGGCTCTACCCAAAGCGCTGTTTTATCCCAGCGCTGACAATTTTTTTTTTTTAATTTTAACCCTGGAAATTAGCCCCAGATTCTGCCAGAATGCACCTTTTGAGTCTTTCAGTATTACATATGCATGCCCTCACGGTTAGAATAAATTCGGTAATATTTCCAAATTAGATTTTTAAAATTGTCGGGGTTTTAAAAAACTAGTACATTTTAAATTTACCTTTTGATAACAAGAACCCTTTAATGACAAATATGGTACTCTTTTTTTTAAACCCCTGCTTGATTTAGTAAGATTGTCAGGTATATGAACAGTAGGCAGACGGGTAGCGAGTTTGGGCACGATTTGTGGAGGTGTGTCTTACATTTCAGAAAGAAGTGGAAAAGCAAGACAGAGAGCAACCGGGTGAGGAGAGTCCAGACGACAAGAAGTATGTATTAAGCCGAACCAGGAGGGTTTGTACAGGTTCTTGAAAACATTGAAAGTGATTTAGTTCTACAAAAATTATTCAAGGCCTTGAAAATTCTTAAAAAATGGGATATTTATCAAAAAAGTTTTTGAGAGCCCTTGAATTTTGACAGAGGATCTACATGCACCACAGTACCTGGGTTATCTTTGGTCAAAACAGCAGTTGTTAGTCAATTTACCCCTTTGCGGGCTATGCTCTGTAGCGGGTAATACATCGGAAACTAGTGTATCATTATAAAACTCCCCTAAGAAGGTGCTAAACTGTCATTTTTTAGAGTATTATTTTATACTATCACAGAAAGATTTGCTGTGACACACTGTAAAATGATGCTTAAATATTGTAAGTTTCACTGTTTCAATTGGTCCTTAACAGTTTCAATGCTAGGATCGACTTCTGACATCTATAGACGTCAGATTCTGAAGCCGATCTCCGCACTGAATGAGTAATATATTTATAATGGCTGTAGATACCTTAACATAGGTATTCAAATAAAGCGGAAAGAGCTAACTTAGACATTTATGATGATTTCAAATTGAAATAAACCCTTTCGTCTCTATGGTTTGTACCTAAATATTTCAGCGTTGTAAGGTTCAAAGGTCCTTGTATTTTGACATTGGTAAGATGTACAAACCCTGCTCCAGGCTAGTGTTGTGAAAACAGAGAAAAATCATTATGATTTGTAATAGGTTGTCATTTATTTTCTTTTCTATTGCACCTATTTTTTATCACTATAGGCTCAAATTGCTTTTATGGTGGAGTTTACAACTTCAAATAAATGAATTTTTTTTGCTCCTGTCTTGTTTTCTTCATCTGTACGAAATTGGAATTTCTGTCCGAAAATTAAAGCTTCAGATATGTTGGTTTGATGTTGGGCCACCGTCTCCGACTCTGGCCCAGCATTAAACCAACAGAAGAAAACAGTTATTTAAAAATGTATCAATGACATATGTTGTTATGTTTTTTTTCTTTCTCAGGGGTGTACTATAAAGTTATGGTTCATTTTGTGTGTTTGTTACTTTATTTGGTTACATTGTGTTTTTCAGGGGCGTGCGTAACGACATAGACGAGGAGGACGACGAGGAGTCGTATTACAGATACATGGAGGAGAATCCTATGGCGGGAATACTAGCCGAGGAGGAGGAAGAGCTCAGTGTACAGTATGATGATGAAGGGAATGCAGTCATACCCGACAAAAAGGTGACTAATTACACTAGAGTATATCCAGTCTATAATGTGATGACGTTATGTAATGTATGGTTATATTTTTAGCCCTCCTCTAATTCAGAAAAAGGTGGGCTATAGCAATTAGGTTTGACCACAGCGGCGTTAACCTTTCCTCGTGGTCACTATAAGTTTTTCATGTATCTTGCTGCAATTTGTTATTCATTTTGCTAATAAGCAGTTATCAGACAAGTTCAATAATCAGGGATTACTCTGGCCCTCCAAAAAAGTGTGCCCTTAGGCCACACTCAGTCAAAATGTTATGCGCCTTTTTGGACATTAATGTGCCCATGCAGTTTTCGTACTTGGTACCGAGTTGGTGTTTTTAAATATAAAAGACTATATCATTCTTGAATTAATAATGTGGGGGAGGGGTAGGGGGATTTCACCCTTTTGTGTATCATTATGGTGTACACTGTAAGTTGACAAAAGATTCTTTTTAACTTTAAAATCCAGAATCAGAGGTGAACAATGACACACTGACACAATGTGAGTGATGATTTTGTGGGGTAGGTGGTGGGGTAAATTTTTAATTATCTATCCTGGTTGTCAAGACCAATCATTTCTTTAGCATAGTCTACTTTAGCTTTATAGTCGGATTCACATTAACCGTGGTGAATGAATTTCTGCGATTTCTCAGTCAATTCTCAACCAATTTTCATGAAAATTTGCACACACTATTTTCTATTCATGTCGGTGACTATTCTGAAAGTTTCGCGAAGTTTTGATAAGCATTTAAGAAGTTAGATCATTTGACATGTAGTAACTAAATTAAAATGTTGCCCTCTATAAACCCATTAGCTTCGTCTCAGAATTTTATTCCATGTCGAATGGTCTAACTTCCAAAATACTTATCAAAACTTCGCAAAATTTTACAACATGAATGGAAAATAGTGTGTGTAAAATTTCATGAAAATTGGTTGAGAATTGACTGAGAAATCCGCGAAAATTCAATAATCCTGGTTGATGAATTGTGAATCTGACTATAGCATTTAAGCTCATATGCCTACTACAATATGTCTATATAGCCTGAGACTATTATCAAATCCCAATTGTCAAGATGATGATTTTGTGGGGTAGGGGGTGGGGTAAATTTCAAATTATCTTTAACTGTTTGTCACGACCAATCATTTCTTCAGTGCAGTCTGCTTAGATCTAGTATTCAGCCATTTTATAAGCGACTATCACCAAATTCCAATGTCTAGTTCAAGATGATTTTGTGGGGGAGGGGGTGGGGTAATTTTTCGAATTATATGTTTTCTGGTTGCAAAAACAATCATTTTTTCAGCTTAATTTTTTTTAGCATTCAAGCATATGGTCTAGGCCTTCTGGGCTATAGCCTATATATAGTAAACAATCAACTAATCCGATGGTGGAGATATTGGGGGAGGGGGTGGGGTATATTATCAGTTATCTGTAATTGTTGTCTGGCCTTATCTATATTAACAAAATATAGAATTGATGTGGTTCACTGTGGCCCTCAATCCTTCATGTATACCAGAATCAGACGATTTATTCGGCCGTAAACCTAAATGCCTATATCTCTCGCCCCAAGGTAGCCGTGGCCCTCCGCTTACAGCGCTTGCCCAGAGACAGAAGGTTCACTTCATATCTGGACATATCCCCTACAAAATTAGTTTTAGATTTGTTTATCACAAACATAAAGTTAACTTGATAAAGAGACAGCAGGCACGAAAGTCTGCTTTTGACAAGGAATGGAATCAGTGTGAAACTGAAAATAATCTGCCTGGTAAGAATAACTAACTGGAATTCGATTTAGTAATGTTATTGTTGACAGTTTACTCAGCACGTGTCACCAGTGAATCTCGGTCGGGTCATCGGGCTTTCAATTCTCAGCAGCATCATCTCGGGCATGCTTGCCCTCTAGACTAGGCCTATTACAAACATCGTCGGCGGCACAGGAAGACTTTTTTGTCGGACAATAATAAAAAATCCGAACTTACAGATGCCATTTGACTTTTTTCTAAGATTTCAACGTAACTATATTTAAAGCATTCGATAAAACATTAAGTCAACTTTTTTTGTCGCACGAGAAAAAGTTAAGCATCATATTGAAGATCAGGTGTTGTGATAAAAGTTGTAATTTATTTCAGGGCAGTATCTTGAAAACTCTAGATGCCCGCTCATGTGGAAGATCGGTATCTCCGCTTAAAAAACTGTGCCAGGATGTGAAAATTGCGACGAGTGAGTAGCGGCCTGATAAACAACGTCAAAATTAGAGAAAACTCCCAATTGTCAAATCCTCTAGGTGAGGGCAATGCGCTCCTAGGGCACACTAGACATGACAGTGGTGCGGCATTTGAAATGTTAATGCGTCAATGACGCGAGGGCGCACCCCAAAGGGATCCCTGAATAATTGCTG
Source organism: Flabesymbios commensalis (assembly GCA_964017125.1). Classification (NCBI taxonomy): domain Eukaryota; kingdom Metazoa; phylum Annelida; class Polychaeta; order Terebellida; family Flabelligeridae; genus Flabesymbios; species Flabesymbios commensalis. The sequence continues at coordinate 5,167,990 of OZ024910.1, read as the reverse complement.
AAAAAAATCAAAAAGGCTGCTTTATCACGATTCATCACATTTTATCACAGTTCTCAAATAAGTTCAATAATGGCGGCGGGCTATTGTCGAGTGTGCTCTTGTTCTGTTTGTTTTTACCGCTTTCATCCAATCCCATCTTATTTGTTTGCTTTGTTTTTCAGCACATCGATCCACTTCCACCGGTTGATCATTCAGAAATAGATTATGCCAGTTTTACAAAGAATTTCTTCAGTGAACAAGATGAAATCAAGGCTTTGACTATTGAACAAGTGAATGACCTTCGCCTGAAGCTAGGAATAAGAGTAAGTATTTGTTCTTATATTTATATTGTCACCTGAATAGAGTTTTGGTGCCAAGATATCTGACATTATCAAGACTTCACCTCAACAATAGGCCTGCATTTGTCTTATCACATCTGCTTTTATTTCTATCAATATTTTTTTAACCCAAATCATAATTAGTAACAACACTTCCATTACTTAAGATGTGATATCCTTCTTCAAATTCCCCTGAAGAAACAAAATGATGACAAAGAAAGAAACAAACGGGGTGCATGTTATTTTACATATCTGGTTTATATAAACTATATATTACATTATATTATTATATGTATTAGTTTTTCTTAAACAAATATTTATCGACTTACAGTACAGCCTGCTTGAGCAGTTACCCTTATGGGCAACCAACCTCCAACAGGAGGCCACTTGTCCATTACCCAAAATGACATTTTGTACACTTATGAACCTCATGTAGAGCCACCTGTCTTGAAAGTGATTAAATATATAATAATAATTATGGAAGGCAATTTTTTTTGTGTGGCAGTTTTTTTTTGTTTCCAGTACAACTGACTTTTGAAAGAAAAGATTTCCAGTCATGAAAGTGATTTCTATAAGAATGCCATGCTATGTTACAGGTGTCAGGTATCTCGCCACCGAAACCTGTTGCCAGTTTTGCCCATTTTGGATTTGACGATGCCCTGATGAGTTCTATAATAAAGGCTGGTTACACCCAGCCAATGCCTATACAAGCACAGGTGAGCACTCTCTATTTAATTTGCCAAATCCCTCATCATGCCTTAACCTATAAAACACTGAATTATTTTTGTATAAACCTTGGAGACCAAAGGGTTTTTTCAATTTGACACCACCATAAATGTTTTCCGTTCATATGAATACCTATGTTTTGGGTCTACGACTATTAGAAATATTTTATTTCTTTCAGTGTACAGGTCGTCTTTAGACGTCAGAATCTGAGAATCTGATGTCTTTAGACATCAGATTCTGAAGTATAAAGACGTTCCCCGTGCTGAAAAGGTTAACCACTAGTATTCTTAGGAAACAGGCGGAACTAATTAAGACATTTATAATAATTTCAAATTGAAAAAAACACCTTTGGTCTATATGGTTTAAACAAACAATAATTCAGCAGTCTAAGGGTTCAGCATTGTGGCATTATCTTTCACTTTGAGGTGGGAATTACGATAGTAATTCACATCTCAAAGTGAAAGAAAATAAAACACCTAGGGATGAGGAGAGCTAAATTAAATGATTTGAATTTTTTTTCTTTATATTTTGATCTTTCATTTAATATATTACACTCGAGTATTTGAAAAAAAATTTCCTCCGCTATGAGGTGAAAATTGCAGCTGACTTCTCCTCGTCATGTCACATTTGTTGCATGTGATGATGGGAACCACTATATCTTATATTATATGCAGGATTTTCAGCCCCAGTGTTGCTTTAGATAAATCTTGAGGGTCACTTTTATTGATTTCTCAGTATGTGTTTACATCGAGTTCAATTAATTATAAAGTGATCTTAGTCGTTTATATAGTGAGTTGTAAAAATGTGAGATCACCTGCCTTAATCATGATTAAAATAATTTGTTGTTTGTTTTCTATCCACAGGGAGTTCCCATTGCTTTGAGCGGTCGTGACATTATTGGCATCGCCAAGACGGGCAGCGGTAAAACAGCAGCTTTTCTTTGGCCGCTGCTGGTACACATTATGGACCAGGTAGGAATTTGTTCATGGTGTCTATTAGCCACTATATGATTTTTGTTTAACAGGGAAAATTTTGTTTAAAAATAATTAATTAAATTTTTTTTGTTCAAGCTCTGATTCCCACTTCATTGTTATCATGCATGTATACATATTTCGCAATTTATAAAGTTTGGTAAGCAAATGTCTGAAATTGCATAGCGATACTGAACAAAATTTTAGCTGTGTTTCATTTTGCACAATGGTTCTTTTGCCCTGTTTCATATTGTACAAACTAGAATTAACACTTATAAACTCTTTCCCAGCGCGTATATATATAGGGTTTTAAGCAGATTTTAAACCAGATAATATGTCACTGAAAATGGATAATATAGTTTGTGGTAGATGCTCAGTTAGTCAAATAATTCAATTTAGAAAATGTATATTTTTAAAAAAATATAAATATATTTTGTCATTTGAAGCTGGAGATTGCGTTAGCAATTCCAGCTTCAAATGACAAAAAGTATAATTGCAACAAATATAAATATAAAATATAATTGCAACAAACCAGCAGCACAAGGGTTAAACTGTAATATTTAAATTTAGCTATCCAAACATTATTGACAATATTCTATGAATAAGTTCAATAAATAAGATATGTTATCATCCATCGCAGTAAATACACTTTGAGCTTACATTTTTTTCATCTATTTCCAAGATTTTTTTGTGACCAATTTTTTGTGTGACTTGAGTATTTACTTTATACTATCAAACAAATTAGTTGTAGTCATT